>VMOF01000013.1:4344636-4480633 GCA_011764245.1 Trialeurodes vaporariorum
GATTTGAGAAAACTGGTTGTTTACTATAGCCACAGAATAATACAATGAGAACGGAAACTCTGTGGGATTTTGAAGCAAATTCATTCCGTGTCCGCCATGTTAGGATGTAGGACGTTTACATCTGGATTCGTGCGCGAAAAAGAAAATATAAGACATGATCCGCGAAAGTTTCATTCTGAAATGCCAGCAGAATAAAAGTGAGGCCGGAAACTAAGATTTCTATTCAAAATGTACAGAAATAAATGAGTTTCAACCCAAATCACAGAATAAAACAATCAGAACGGAAACTCTGTCGGATTTTGAAGCAAATTTATTTCGCGTCCGCCATGTTGGGATATAGGATGTTTACATCTGGATTCGCTCGCAAAAAAGAACTATAGGACGTGATCCGCGAAATTTGCATTCTGAAATGCCATTAGAATAAAAGTGAGGCCGGAAACTTAAGATTTCTTTCCAGAATTTACAGTAATAAATGAGTTTCAACACAAATCACACTCGTCCGCCATGTTGGGATATAGGACCACAGCATTGCCTATTGGTGCCGTTAAATTCCAAACTTGCTTCCATTGGCTCTTATGGGAGTTTCCGTTCTGATTGTATTATTCTGTGCCCAACTCATTCACGTCCGCCATGTTGGGATATAGGACCACAGCGTTGCCAATTGGTGCCGTTAAATTCCAAACTTGCTTCCATTGGCTCTTATGGGAGTTTCCGTTCTGATGGCATTATTCTGTGCTATAGCTTTTGTCCCAGAAAAGATTGGATCTGACACTTCTACGGTTTTCATAAGAACATCAGCTTCTCACTGCTCCTGACCAATCAGGTTGCCCTATCTGAGGATGGAAGCTGATGTTTTTTATTCAAAGCTAAAGTTGTCAAATCCGCAATCATTCTTGGGACAGCCTATAGCATGAATTTGCATTCAAAAATTTGGATCTGATTTCTTATGGGTCAATCAACGAGCTAAAGCGATAGAGGACCAGAGGGGTCCATACATGTTATAAGTCCTATCTCAAAGTGAGGCAGCATGAGCGATCTGTATCTGGTTTGTTTGTCTCATATTTTTAAACCTTAAATTGACAATGGGTCTGTTGCGTACTTTTGCTACATCAATATAACTCATTGTTTCTAACGTAAAATTCGGCGAAATTAACGATGCGCATATTAAAAACTTTCAAAATCCACTCATTAACTCAGAAAATACCTTCCATTTCAAACAACCCGCGCTGCACTAGACACTATATCACCGACTTATAACTACATAGATGGAACCATCTCGTTTATGTAAACATGAACAGAACTTACAAACATTTGAATGTTTCGTTTAGATGCGTACATTTCTTATATTATTTTGTAATCTTTGATAAACCGAAAAGAACAGACAGCAAATGCAGTCAATAGTTCATGTATTTAGAACGAAATTTTATCATTTTGTAGTTACTATGTTAATTACTTATGCACGGTGGTTCCATCTATGCAGTAGTATACCGGTGCAAATAGTGTCTAGTGTAGTGCGGGCTGTTTGAAATTTAAGTGATTTCCTGAGTTAATGAGTGGATTTTGAACGTTTTTAATGTACGCATCTTTATATTCGCCGAATTTTACATAAGAATCAAGGTTCTATTTTGCTGTAGCAAAAGTATGCAACAGACGTACCCATTGTAACTAATCCAGTGGAAATTGGTTTTAAACGAAAGTGCAAGTGTTTAAGAGTGGCTATCTGGACACAGAATTTTAATGGAACCATCCAGACGAGGAAATTTTGCATATTTCTGTTGGGCGTCGGTTTCTTTACTGTCAAAATCCTTCCAGAAGAAACAGTTACATCGATTTCTGTGTCCAGATAGCCACGCTAAAACACTTCAGTGCAATTTTATGACTTTCTGCTGCCATCAATGGACTTTTCACGCGATTTTACATAATATTAATGACTCTATAGCGTTGTATTAAAAGTTTGCAACAGACCCATTGCCTCACTTTTTTTTAACCTTAAATCAAAAATTGTAATTAATCTAGTGGAAATTGGTTTTAAACAAAAGTAAAAGTGATTAAGAGTGGCTATCTGGACACAGAATTTTAATGCAACTATCCAGACGAGGAAATTTTGCATATTTCTGTTGGGCGTCGGTTTCTTTACTGTCAAAATCCTTCCAGAAGAAACAGTTACATCGATTTCTGTGTCCAGATAGCCACGCTAAAACACTTCAGTGCGATTTTATGACTTTCTGCTGCCATCAATGGACTTTTCACGCGATTTTACATGATATTAATCACTCTGCAGCGCTGTATTAAAAGTTTGCAACAGACCCATTGCCTCACTTTTTTTTTCACCTTAAATCAAAAATTGTAATTAATCTAGTGGAAATTGGTTTTAAACAAAAGTAAAAGTGTTTAAGAGTGGCTATCTTGACACAGAATTTTAATACATAACTATCCAGTTGAGAAAATTTTGCATATTTCTGTTATGTGTCAGTTCCTTTACTGTGCAAATCCTTCCAGAAGAAACAGTTATTTCGATGTCTGTGTCCACAATCAATTTCAAATGAATTTGTCACAATTTTTTTTTTTTTTTTTTTTTTTAAATTTAAAGGTTAAAAAAAGTGAGGCAAACAAACCGAGTCTGCGTGTGAAAAACGTTCATAAGAAATTTCGATCATGGCTGCCTCCGACCTCCGTGCTGCCTCAACATAACGTCCCACCAGTGGCGTCGCGTGCAGTTTGGCAACAATGTATTATATCCATTTAAACTCATGTAAAATATCGAATTCAGGGGGTGCACAGTGTACGAGGAAAATTCGATATATTTAACGAGTTTAAATGGAGCTGTTGCATTGTTGCCAGATGGCACGCGACGCCACTGCGTCCCACAAATCCTCTCTATCGCATAGCTCGTTGGGGGTAAATCCATGAGAGTGAGCAAAATAGAGCATTTGTTTGGATCCAATTTTGATCGTGACGTCATCACTAATAAACAGGTCTATATATAGCAGAGGGGACCATCACGTGACTTTAGCCCCATGCCCCTATCTCCGTCATTATCTGGCTCACGCATTCAAACGGAGGAGTGAGAGAGAGAGACAAATTCCTTCCGCGTGCGTTGCGAGTATCTACGACTACATGGGTATAAATCAAAAACATTATATCATACAGACGGAGTGCATAGTAAGATCCTTGAGGCAAACTTACGGTACTTCGCATGTTCACCAAAACTGATCCACCCACCAGTCATCAGCCTGCTCAACGATTGCATCAAAATTTAAATTGGTAGTCTTTTTTAGGTATAATCTTTGGCAAAACTGGTGACAAACAAACCGACGCCATTTTGAGAGTGAATGAAAGTTGCACACTATTTCCAATTTTGTAAGTTACTTGAAGTTATTTTTGATCTTATCAGTGGCGTAGCCAAAGGGAAGGTCCAGGGGGTCTGGACCCCCCCCCCCCCCATGACACCAAAATTTGTCCTAAAAAATTTTTATTTTATGCGTTTTCAGACAAATTTTACCAAATTAGTATCTTTGGACCCCCCCCGCATGACAATTTTGGACCCCGGACCCCCCCCCCCCCAATAGAAAAATTCCTGGCTACGCCACTGGATCTTATAACATACTGTTGTCAACGAAATGGTATTTAAATAGTGATTCACCCATCTCCGATCTCGATTTTTATAAAGTAGTAAGTTTGGATTAAGAGGTTATGTTCGTTTGTTTGTCACCAGTTGAAAGTTCCTCACCCAATTTCGAACAAAAGACTCGCCAGTCTGCCTATTGTAGTGTACGGTAAGTTTGCCTCACCCAGCTCAATATGTTATGGTATAGGATGCACTCCGTCTATGTGATATAATGTCTTTGGTATACATACAGACATTCAGATATATGTGTATTGAGGCATACGGCCATTCTCAGCAGGGAGGAGGACCGGGGGGAGGGGGGGGGGGTTTCGCTCCTGAGTGCCGCGCCCGCCGGGCAAGGGCCATTTCGCACCATGGCCAAGGAAGAGAAGGAGAGGAGGCCACACGATGGCCGCGAAGAGCTTTTAACGCCGCCGCCAAATGACCGCGACCGCTTGATGGCCCCGGCCCCGGCCCGGCTCTCACCGTGGCCCGTCGCACGTAAGAGTATTTGACCCGAAAACCTGGCCAAAAACGGAAAATTGAAAAGTCGTCCAAAAAACAAAATATTTATGGTTTTTGAGAGGTAAGTAACCGCTCTATTGCGTAATAGATGTGTCGGAACATCTACGTTTACCTACTGTTTAGGGGACAACATGGAACTGAGCGCTCGACGCACCTGCGGTTGTTCACCGTTCGAAGCGCTGTTAATAATCAGTCAACATTTTCCATCAAGGACAAGCGTTGGGGCATCCAAACATTTCAGCAATTATGGACGTTGTTTTAGATGGCATGTGCTTCATTTTGATGGCAACAATTTATTTTTCCGTGTATTTTTGACCCTTTTACATCTAATTTAGAATGGACATGAAAAAAATCTCTAATTTTAGGCTCTATCTTTTTAAAAAAAGGCAATTTTGAATACGTTCCGGGCAAAACCGGGCACAACCAAAACAAGGGGGTTAGAGTAGACCCTTTTAGGCAACTGCTCCAACAGTCAAAAATTGCAAGAAATTGCCCCTTTTTTTTAAAAAAACATGTTGAAGTCAAGCCTTTTTTATGAAATAAGCGTCAATAACTCGGAAAAAGAATGAGCTACTTTCGTTTGAGCCAAAATTCTTAATTTTTTACCCCTTTTCCAACCATAAACCGTGCAATAGGAATTTTGAGTTTAAATTGGAAAATTAACCTAAATCGATTTTCAAATATTCAAGAACACGCAAATATTTTTGGCCAGGTTTTTGGGGGTAAATACTCCTACGTGCGTCGGCGCGGCGTGCGGGCCATCACTTTCCACAGTTGCTGCGACTGGTCACTCTGGTCATTAGCAGTCAGTGGACATTGGTCACTGGTCACTACATGGTCGGGGTCCGCACGGACCGGCCACCGGCCGGCACTGCCGTGTTACCGGAGAGAGCAGCAAGAGCAAAATCGACATTTTGAGAAAACTGACTATGAAGTTTCAAACCTAAAATGAATGAGTTCGAAGTCCTCCGTTTTTCATGAAACTTTCAGGAAACATCACTCGGGGTGTTTGAAATTTATCAGTGTTTTGAAATCAATGCTTCTCAAATGAAGCTCACTGAAAAAATAAAAATGGTAATTTAGCATTTAACATGTAGAAAAAGTGCCCGACAAGTACTAAATGCTGATTTTACATTATGAAAATGCTGATTCAACATTAGAAAATGTTACATCAGCATTTTCAAGTATGGAATCAGCATTTTCCAATATGAAATCAGCATTTTAAAATGTTGAATCAGCATTTTCATAATGTGAAATCAGCATTTAGTACATGTCGGACACTTTTTCTACATGTTAAATGCTAAATTATCATTTGTATTTTTTCAGTGCTTGATAGTTTGGAGTCAAAGTTCGCACCAATTCTGAAGGCCCTTTGATTTGACCCGAGAGTTGTATTGTATAGTAGGCAATAGATTTTTTAATACTCAGAAATTCAATCTTAACTTTTAGTCTGGTTGTGAATAATTCCAGTCCGTTGTCAGTTCACCCGCAACGATAGTCCGCTTTGTTCTATTACTATTTCTTGTCTCATTCAGTGCACAGAAGTCTCTGAATTTCTCTCTCATCTGAGAGTTTCTAAATGGGCTTGGGATAATCGTTCGAGCACCTATTCATTATCAGGGGCCTCAAGAGGATTCTAAGGGCATGCGGCAAATTTTTGGTCAGGAGATAAATTCACATATTATATCCGGGGCCCCCTGTCTTGGCCCCAGGTGGAACGGGGTCGGTGTTCCCTTTGCCCTGGAGTTTTGTGGGATCTGAGGGAGAGAAAACGAGTGCATTTTTCCAATTTTCATAACTCGGTGAGAGTAGATAAGACTCCATTTAACGCGTCTTTCAACAGACAATAATTAAATATTAGTGTGTTTCCATCATCCCTCGGTCACCTCAGTGTTTTTTTTTTTTTTTTTTTTTTTTTTTTTTTTTTTTTTTTTTTTGTGAGTCTCAGCTGCACAAGCGACTCGAGTCACTATGTTGACTGTTGAGCACCTATAGTGCTCAGAGAACTATGCCAGAGTAGTTCTGGGCATGAGATATGCAGGGTGTTTCAGACCACCTGGCCAGCTTTTATTGTGGCCAAACTAAGGCAAATATGAAAAATCGGTGAAACACGTGTAACGTATATCGACCCCAAAGAATTCGGGGAAAATATTTTCAGCCCCCCAAAACCACCCCTTGGGGGTTATTTAGGGGGGTGGGTACCCTTATCTCGAAAAAATCAAACGGAAAGGGTATGTTTTCACATTGGAATCTAATACGGCATAAAAAAATAAAACTTTTTCATCCTCAAGTTTTTTTTCTAAAAACCACCCTTTTTTGAGTTAGGGGTGGTTTTCAAAAAATTTAGGGGTAATCTTTGATTGACCGCTGTGACCCTCCAAATCATTGGATTTCAAAAAACTAAAATGTTTCTGAAAGGGCAGACCAAGGACTTTCTTTTGATGTATCACATGCCTATTTTTTGTGAAAAAGGGTACACGGCCCCCTCACCCCAAAATTTTGGGGCTTCGGGGGGCCCTACGTAAAAATTTTCAAATGTAAAGGTATGACTTGTGATACATCATTTGAAAGGTCTTTCAGAGGCGAAAAAAGTGATGCCCCCCAAAAGTCGGAAAAACAACCCCCTTCCAAATGGCGGCCGTTTTAAGGTTAGGTGGCTCAAGGGGGGACCTTCAGAAAAATGATCCAAAACTGAACGTTACATGGCTAAAAGGGTCTTAAAAAGAGAAAAATAATGGTTCAAACCGCGAGTCAAACCGACTTTTCAATCCAAAGTTACGGCCGATTGAAATTTAGGGGTAGTTGGGTTCCCCAAAAAGGCACCCCTAAATTTCAATCGGCCGTAACTTTGGATTGAAAAGTCGGTTTGACTCGCGGTTTGAACCATTATTTTTCTCTTTTTAAGACCCTTTTAGCCATGTAACGTTCAGTTTTGGATCATTTTTCCGAAGGTCCCCCCTTGAGCCACCTAACCTTAAAACGGCCGCCATTTTGGAAGGGGGTTGTTTTTCCGACTTTTGGGTGGTATCACTTTTTTTTGTCTCTGAAAGACCTTTCAAATGATGTATCACAAGCCATACCTTTACATTTGAAAATTTTTACGTAGGGCCCCCCGAAGCCCCAAAATTTTGGGGTGAGGGGGCCGTGTACCCTTTTTCACAAAAAATAGGCATGTGATACATCAAAAGAAAGCCCTTGGTCTGCCCTTTCAGAAACATTTTAGTTTTTTGAAATCCAATGATTTGGAGGGTCACAGCGGTCAATCAAAGATTACCCCTCATTTTTTTGAAAACCACCCTTAACTCAAAAAAGGGTGGTTTTTAGAAAAAAACTTGAGGATGAAAAAGTTTTATTTTTTTATGCCGTATTAGATTCCAATGTGAAAACATACCCTTTCCGTTTGATTTTTTCGAGATAAGGGTACCCACCCCCCTAAATAACCCCCAAGGGGTGGTTTTGGGGGGCTGAAAATATTTTCCCCGAATTCTTTGGGGTCGATATACGTTACACGTGTTTCACCGATTTTTCATATTTGCCTTAGTTTGGCCACAATAAAAGCTGGCCAGGTGGTCTGAAACACCCTGTATTTGCTGAGTGGCAAATGTATGTCTTTCGTTCAGAGCCTCTGTTTTTCAACTTGTGCAACTTCAAATGTTATTATCCGTCTCGATCAATCAGGAATTGGTGAGTACCCACACTTAACTATTTTTTTTATTTATTTGACTGGGTATAAGGGGATATTTTTTTCTGGAGAGATCATATATTTATGCCCAAGAATTTTTTGAAAGTCAGAGATCTTTGCCACGGAGCGTGGATCTACGCTTCCTCAAGAGGGCCTCAAGAGGATTCTAAGTGCATGCGGAAAATTTTTGGTTAGGAAAATAAATTCACATTATCCGGGGGCCAAGGGGGCCCTCTGCCTTGGCCCCGGGTGGAACGGGGTCGGGTGCACAGAGTTCCCTTTGCCCCGGAGTATTGTGGGAACTGAGGGAGAGAAAACGAGTGCGTTTTTCCAATTTTCAAAATTTGTTGAGAGTAGATAAGACTCTCTTTATCGCGTCTTTCAACTGACAATAATTGAATATTGGTGTCGTTCCATCATCCCTCGGTCACCCCAGTGTTACTTTTTGTCGTGAGTCTCAGTTGCACAAGCGACTCGAGTCAACTATATGTTGACTGTTGAGCACCTATAGTGCTCAGAGAACTATGCCAGAGTAGTTCTGGGCATGAGATACACGGAAAAAAAAGATTAGTGAAAATAACCATACGGATACCTGATTTTGGCACCTGCTAGATGTTATGGTGAACTAGACCAGAAGTATGGTACATTTACCGATACTTTGAGTAAATTCGACATGCAATCAGGTGACATCACCTAGTACCTAGTCAAAACATAGTATACTTCTGGTTAACATTACCATAACATCTAGCAGGTGCCAAAATCAGGTATCTGTATGGTTACTTTCACCGTAGTTTTTTTCCGTGTATATTCGCTGTGTGGCAAATGTATGACTTTAGTTCAGCGCCTCTGTTTTTCAACTTGTGCAGCTTCAAATGTTATTATCCGTCTCGATCAATCAGGAATTGGTGAGTATCCACACGAATTTTTTAAAAGTCAGAGATCTTTGCTACAGAGCGTGGATCTACGCTTCCTTACTGATGCTTTCAAGACAAAAGAAAGCTCAATTAGAGTTTTGGACTTTCACAGTCCTGCAGTGCCGGCTCGTGCGATTTGGCAACCGTGCAATTTTCCATTTAAACTTATGAAAAAGAATCGATTCTTGAGGGGGCTGACAGCCTCCGGAAGTATCGATTGTTTTACATTGGTTAAATGAGAGGAGGACACTGTTGCCAAATTTCACGAGCCGCCACTGCAGTCCTGTTCTTCCTTTTCAATAAATACATTTGGGGCTCCATTGATTGTGTATCCTATCTTAATCCGAAGATTTCTACAGTGGTGCGTAGATCTACGATCAACATTTTACATTTTTGAATTCTGGTGAAAGTGAGCGTAGGCCTACGCACCACTATTTTTCAATTCACTGAGAAAAAGTGGTGCGTAGATCCACGCTCTCTTTTTATGGGATGTCCAGATATTTTGAAAAAACATAGGGAGCGTAGATCTACGCTCTGTAGAGCTGTGCACCATATTTGTGAGATTTTATCTCAAGAGTAAAATTTTAGGTCCGTAGAGCTGCGCACATCTTTTAAGAGGAACCTTGATTGTAGATCTACGAGCTGTAGAGCTGTGCACCATTATTTAGAGACACATTTTAGGAGTGAAATGCAAGGGTGCGTAGATCCACGCTCTCTTTTTTTGGGATGTCCAGATATTTTGAAAAAAAATAGGGAGCGTAGATCTACGCTCTGTAGAGCTGTGCACCATATTTGTGAGATTTTATCTCAAGAGTAAAATTTTAGGTGCGTAGATCTACGCTCCATAGAGCTGCGCACTTCTTTTAAGAGGAAACTTGATCGTAGATCTACGAGCTGTAGAGCTGTGCACCATTATTTAGAGACAAATTTTAGTAGTGAAATGCAAGGGTGCGTAGATCTACGCTCTGTAGAGCCATATGCACCATTTTATATATATTTGAGCGTAGATCTACGATCTGTGGAGCTGTGCAACGAACTCACAAAATCCATGGTATGCATCCATCGAAACCGATGAGAGTCAGCTGATGCCACGGCCGCCACAAGAGCCACCGTCATAAGTTGAACAACCTGCATTGACCATCAAAGTCGCAACCTTCCGATGGCTTCCAGGGCCGAGCTTGCTTCTTCCCAGCGCAACGCACTTGATACTTGATTGCACTACGGGCGTTTGTGTGAGTGTGCGTTCGTGTGTACATATACGTTTGTGTTGTGTCATGAGTACGTGCGTGTGAGAGTGTGTGTTGGAGGAAGAGTAAAAGAGTCGATAGGAGCTTTCGATGACTCCTTTTTTCTAATCACATCCCTCCTCCCCCCCATCTCACTCCTCCTGCCCTTATCCTACCATCCTCTCACTCTCCCTCCCCCTCCCGCTACGTCCTTCTTCATCCTTCCTTACAAATAGCACATCGATATAGCAAAGTGCTGATTTTGCCTTTTGCGATGCCTATTGCCTACACAGGCGAATACAGGATTTGTCTCTCTGTCTCTGTATCTCTCTCTCTCCCTCTCACTCTGTTCCTCTCTATCTCTCTCTCTTCTCCCTCTCACTCACTCACTCTCTCTCTCTCTCTCTCTCTCCCTCTCTCTCTCCCTCTCTCTCTCTCTCTCTGTCTCTTCTCCCTCCCACTCTATTCCTCTCTCTCTTTCTCTCTCTCTCTCTGTCTCTTCTCCCTCTCACTCTCTTCCTCTCTCTCTTCCAACCCCCACTCTCTCAACCCCCCCTCTCTCTCTCTCTCTCTCTCTCTCTCTCTTCTCTCTCTCACTCTCTTCCTCTCTCTCTCTCTTCTCCCTCTCACTCTTCTTCTCTCTCTCTCTCTCTCTCTCTCTCTCTCTCTTCTCTCTCTCTCTCTCTTCTCTCTCTCTCTCTTCTCCCTCTCACTCTCTTCCTCTCTCTCTTCTCTCTCTCTCTCTCTCTCTCTCTTCTCTCTCTCACTCTCTTCCTCTCTCTCTCTCTCACTCTCTTCCTCTTCCTCTCTCTCTCTCTCTCTCTCTCTCTCTCTTCTTCTCCGTCTCACTCTCTTCCTCTCTCTCTTCCAACCCCCCCCCCTCTCTCTCACTCTTCTCTCTCTCACTCTTCTCCCTCTCAGTCTCTTCCGCTCTCTCTCTCCCTCTCTCCCTCTCTCCCTCTCTCTCTCTCTCTCTCTCTCTGTCCCTCCCTCCCTCTATCTCTCTTCCTCTCTCGCTTCTTCCCTTTTTATTTATTATTTATTTATTAGTTCGTTTGTTTTTTATTTTTTTATTATTGTTTTGTTTTGCCTTGTTAATTTGACTTTACTCTAATATTAATATTAAGTAAACAGGTATTTATTATTTTATTTTCTATCGTCTCGCGTCTGCCAGTCTACTCTTGTTTCGTCTAGCAGCGCGAAGCGACGTGGAAAACAATGCATCGTAGATTGATGGAGGAGTCATGCTCCATACATACTCACTACTAATAGACGTCTCCATCTCCCCCCTCCAACAACCCCCCCCACCCTACCCTCTTCTTAAATGTATATTACTCACGTTCTTCCTCTTCAGAAGGTACTATGGCTTTCAAAAGCCCTGGTGGAAATTTTTTCTTTTTTATTAAAATCTCGCTTTATTTAATTTTGCGACTTGCAAGTCTTTAAAAGTCTAATCAGAATGCCCCTTGGAGTGCGTCTTGAAAAATCGAAACTTCTACTGGAAACAATTCGGGAAATTCAACATTGGTATAGCGTGCAAATTGGCAACGTTGTAATGAGTCCATTTAAACCCTTGAAAAAAGATCGAACTATAGGGCGTTCGGTGAACACCTTCGTATTCGACCTTTTACATGGGTTTAAATGGACTCATTACAACATTGCCAAATTGCACGCTACGCCACTGAAATTCAACGGTAAGAATTTCGACCAGGGTATATTCTTTTGGAAGTCACAGTACAGGCACCTGATGGGGCTAGGCCCTTCTTGCGCGCATGCGTTGGCGCATAATCGTGCTATGCTGTTGCCATGGAAAAAGGAACCAATGATTATAAGAAAGGGGACACTAAATGAATTTCAAAACCAACCAGTGGCGGCTCGTGAAATTTGGCAACCGTGTCCTCCTCCTATTTAACCAATGTAAAACAATCGATTCTCCCGGAGGCTGCCAGCCTCCGCAAGAATCGATTATTTTACCTACGTTTAAATGGAAAACTTGCATGGTTGCCAAATATCACGAGCCGCCACAGAAACCAACTTTGCTCGTTTTGGGCTCAAAAATACATAAACATTTTTTTTCGCACGTGCTGACGTTGTTGGATTGCGTTTTATCTATGGTTTCAGTTTAAAACGCCAAAAACACGACTTTTCCGGAAAGCGACTAGTGGCGCTATCCATCGGATTGAAAACTGGAAAAGTTTCGCCTGGAATCACCTTAGGGCTTGCTGGGGGGGGGGGCAAAGGAGAGCCCTCCTTTTTCACCCACCCTTAAGATCTGCAGGTATAGCGCTGGTCTAACAATCAAATTGCGATGAAACATTTTCCGCGCATATAGTTTGTGGCTGAAGGGGTTAACAGGACCGTTTATTGACATCGTTTACTGGGGCACGAAAATCATACGTGTCTTGTGGCAAAGTGTAGCAGAGTAGCGGCATCGGAAGCGAGCAGCCTTGCGGGTCATAATCCACACCACAGGTCCACCTCCGACCACAGGTCTAAAAGCACGCTGCATTCGTGCATGCCGCTTGCCGGTGCCGCGACAGCCTCGCCGATTTCGCATACAGTATCTTCCCCTCTCTCTCTCGCGCTCTCTTCTTCTCTCTCTCTCTCTCTCTCTCTCTCTCTCCCTCCCTCCCTCTCTCTCTCTCTCTCTGTCCCTCCCTCTCTCTATCTCTCTTCCTCTCTCGCTTCTTTCCTTTTTATTTATTATTTATTTATTAGTTCGTTTATTTTTAATTTTTTTTTTTATTATTGTTTTGTTTTGCCTTGTTAATTTGACTTTACTTTAATATTAATATTAAGTAAACAGGTATTTTTATTTTTTTTTCTATGTCTTTTGCGTCTGCCAAATCTGCTCTTTGCTCTCTCTCTTTTCTCTCTCTCTCTCTCTCTTCTCTCTCTCTCTCTCTCTCTCTCTCTCTTTTCTCTCTCTCTCTCTTCTCTCTCTTTTCTCTTCTCTCTCTTCTCTCTTTCCTCTCTCTCTCTCTCTCTCTCTTCTCTCTTTGCCTAAAAACTGTATGATTTTTGGTTTTTTTATTTATTAGCATTAGTTCTTTTTTTTAATAAAAAAACGGTTTATCATCATCATCTCTTCTCTCCCTCTTCTCTCCCCCTCACTCTCTCCTCTCTCTCTTCCAAAACCCCCCCCCCCCCCCCCCCCCCCCCTCACACTCTCTCTCTTTACTCTTTTCTCCCCCCCTCTCTCTTTTTCTCTCTCTTCTTTTTTCTCTCTCTCTCTCTCTCTCTCTCTCTTCTTTTCTCTCTCTCTCTCCCTCCCTCCTCTCTCTCCCCTCTGTCCCCCCCTCTCTCTATCTCTCTTCCTCTCTCGTTTTTTTTTTTATTTATTATTTATTTATTAGTTCGTTTATTTTTAATTTTTTTTTTATTATTGTTTTGTTTTGCCTTGTTAATTTGACTTTACTTTAATATTAATATTAAGTAAACAGGTATTTATTATTTTATTTTCTATCGTCTCGCGTCTGCCAGTCTGCTCTTGTTCTGCTCTCTCTCTCTCTCTCTCTCTCTCTCTCTCTCTCTCTCTCTCTCTCTCTCTCTCTCTCTCTCTCTCTCTCTCTCTCTCTCTCCTCACACACTCCCAAACCGCTGCGGCCACTTCTTATGTCACGCCGCATTATGGTCTGAGACCGTCTAAAAGTGGCCAATAATCCAAGAAAGTAAATTCCTCGTCAATTTATCATTTGTAAACTTCCAAGTAACTGGAAGCAACTAACTTTTTAAATTGATTCTTGACAAGACCATTTCATAACCTCTCATATCGCTGAAGCCGAAGAGTAAACAAGAGTCACAATTGGATCGGGAGCTAGCGTGGTCCAATGGTCCATGCTGATAAGAGTCTGCTTCTGATTGGCTGGAAATGGAGGGAAATGCGTGGGTCCAAACATTTTTCGGCCTTACGGAAATTAACAAGGGGTTTTCGTTCCGGGCAGATTATCTCGAAACCTGTGCAAATTTGACACGTCGCAACTTAGAACGAGTCGATTTATCAGAATTTTTTCAACAAATTAATAGGTCACAAGTACCATTTTTTTTTTTTTTTTTTTTTTTTAATTTGAAGAGACTGTCTCAGTTGAAAAGCAATTCGAAAGAATACTGTGTTTTCATGCTTGGTGTGTGTTGAGTAACTCACTATTATGTGTACTTTTCACCTGAAGCAGTCTTTTCGAATTTTTAATAAACTGGTACGTATGACCTATCGATTAGTTGAAAAATGTCTATTAAATAGACTCGTTTTAATTGCGACTTGTCAACTTTGCAAAGGTTTTGAGATAAACGGCCCGGAACCACTGGCGGCTCGTGGCAGTGGCGGCTCGTGGCAGTGGCGGCTCGCCAGGTGAGGCAAGTGAGGCGACAGGGAGCCATCGCCTCACATTTTTTGAAGTTGGAGAAAGAAAAAAAATTAAAAAAATAACATTTAAAGGTTGCAATTGTCATTATTTCACCATCCTTTGTTTCAATTGTCCAAAAAGTATGAATGGAACATAAAATGTTCAAAAAAGTCCACGAGCCGCCAGTGGCTCGTGGAGGTGAGGCGACGAAAATGAGAGGTGCTCAGGATTTTTTTTGAAACGCTTTTCACCTGAACTTTTCTGAAAATTCTATGTTTCATTCACACTTTTTGGACTATTATTGAAGCAAAGAAAGATGGAATAATAACCACATTAACCTTTATAAGTTGTTTTTTTGATTTTGTTTCTTTCTCCCCCTTCAAAAAATGTGAGGCGATAGCTCCCTGTCGCCTCATTTGCCTCACCTGGCGAGTCGCCACTGCCCGGAACGAAAACCCCGGGTTAATTTCTATAAGGCCAAAAACAGTTTGGACCCACGATTACAGCCAATCAGAGGCCATGCATTGGTAATTCAAAAACTGTTGACTGTATGAGCAGCGCGACGTGGTGTCCACGGCTCGAACTAATCCATCCTAGAAATCCTGGAATCATCTTAAATCCCCCCTTTCCACCAACCTAACCCAACCTTCTTCTTTCCTTTTCCAAACTCTACATAAACTCTATTTCCAAACTCTATATAAACTCTATTTCCAAACCTTTTAATTTTAATCATGATGCACCTCAAGAATGTCTATAATTTTGCAACAGACCCATTGCGATATGCATCGCTATCACATACCATAAGAACTGATCACGAACAATCGATCCTCAGAGGATTCGATACTTATGGATAGATTTAAATGAAAGGACGACGGAAATAGATTGTTCACCAACCGCCACTGCTTACAAACGGACGAACATGGGAGAAGCCAGCAATTTGCCAACTGTGGATTCTTCCCATTTAAATGTATTAGAAATAATCGATTAGAAATTGGGCCATGGCCCACTCAAGAATCGATTTTTTCTCATACATTCAAATGGGAAGAATCCACAATTGCCAAATTGCTGGCTCAGCCCATGCGGACGAAGCTCGAAAGAATATAATTCACACCAATAAGTTTTTTATCTTTCATCCTGAGCAGTGGCGGCTCGTGCGATTTGGCAACCATGCTTTTCTACCATTTAAACCTATGCAAACGTATCGATATCTTGGGGGTGCATTGCACCTCCTGAAGACCGATTGTTTTACATTGGTTTAAATGGAGGGATTACACTGTTGCCACATTGCACGAGCCGCCACTGATCCTGAGAATGTCAGACGCTTTAAAAAAACAAGAGCTTACATCATAAGAATCCTATAGCTATGACTATCTCTACACCAGAGGCCGACTTCACACAATTATGTTGGAATTGCCCCGCGCGCCGCCAACCGCCGCACCATGGTCTCTAATCGTCAAAAATTGGCCAAATATTAGAAAGTAAATTTCTCATCAATTTATCATTTATAATCTTTGGAGGCTAATTTTCATCAAAGATAACACTTTCAACAAGTACAATGGGTCTGTTGCAAACTTTTGCTACAACAATTAAAAGTGTATACTTTAATGTAAAATCACCTAAAAAGTCCATTGGTGGCATCAGAAAGTCATAAAATGCAATAATAAACTCACAAGAGGCGCTTAATGAAATCCAAGATGGCTGAGAAATATCAAGCGATTTGTATGAATGCACCACGAACATCCAAGGATGGCCAACTTTGACAATCTCACTGGAATTAGAGGTTATGTGTTTGCTTACGTTGTGATTGTTTGTGATCGATATTGTAAGGTTGGCTATCCTTGGATGTTCGTGGTGCATGCATACAAATTGCTCGATATTTCTTCGCCATCTTGGATTTCATTAAACGCCTCTTGTGAGTTTATTATTGCATTTTATGGCTTTCTGTTGCAACCATTGGACTTTTCAGGCGATTTTACATTAGATTAAACACTCGTAATTGCTGTACCAAAAGTTTGCAACAGACCCATTTAAACCTGAAAACACAGAAAAAACGGAAAAAAACACTTTGGTAGCGCTGACAAAACCTTTGGTAAAAAAACGACCCAGCAAAAGACATTAGTTGGGCCAACCAAATTTTTTATTCACCCAGCAAAATCACTTTAGTTAAGCGTGAAGAACCTTTGGTTGGCTCAACGAAAGTCTTTTGCTGAGTCATTTTTCTACCAAAGGTTTTGTCAGCGCTACCGAAGTGTTTTTTTTCTGTTCTTTCTGTGAATGGAGCTGTTGCAAACTTTTGCTACAGGCTTATTAATGGTTGATTATGGGGTAATACCCAGTAAAAATAACGATTAGCGCACTAAAAAATCACGAAATCCACTCCTAAACTCACAAAATGCTTTTAAACGCGAGACCGTAATGGCGGCCGGGGCCGCGGTTTTCATCGGGGTTCCTTATCTTCAATCAGCGCCATCTACACGAGGTGTTCTCGCAACACCACACAAGAAGAAGAAGAAGCATACAATAGCCATATGAAAACCGCGGCCTCGGCCGCCATTACGGTCTCGCATTTAAAAGCATTTTGTGAGTTTAGGAGTGGATTTCGTGATTTTTTAGTGTGCTAATCGTTATTTTTACAGGGTATTATCCCATATTCAACTATTAATAAGCCTGTAGCAAAAGTTTGCAACAGCTCCATTTCATTGGAAATGTTTTAAATTAAACTTAAAAAGGTCGAAAACGATAGTATTTAATGCCTTTTTTGTCACTGTTTTTTAGCCTCTTTCTTTTCCATCTCGGATCTTAGTGCGCATGCGCAGCGCCGATGCCATAAATCTCCTCGCAGGTGGCAGATCCGCTGCGTATGAACGTTTGAACGATGAATCGGCGGCAGATCTTCCGAGGTAGTAATCAGTCTGAATTAAAAGAATATGCCTCAAAGCAGAATAGAGCAAGCAAGCTTCACACCATTCATAAAATTAATACAGTGTTGCCGAATTTCGCTTTATACGGTCACGCATAATATACTATGACTTTCAAAAGAAAGCATATATCCTGATGGAAATTTTAATTCTTTCCTTTCTCGCCCAGTTTTAGACAATTTTGAGGTTTTCAGGTGTTAAAGAGTTAAATAGAATTACCACGTGAAAATATGCTTCAAAAAATCTTCAACTCTTTGGAAAATAATGTAAAAATTGATCAAGAACAACTTATTTTCATTTTTATTCTTTTATTTTTTTTTTTTAAATTTTTTTTTTTAATTTTATTCTTTTAATTTTTTTTTTTAGATTTTATGGAGTATTAGAGTTAGGTACATTTACCACGTTGAACTATGCTTCAAAAAATCTTCGACTCTGGAAAATAATGTAAAAATTGATCAAGAACAACTAATTTTTATTTTTATTCTTTTATTTTTTTTTTTATTTATTTATTTTTTTTTTTTAATTTTTTTTTATTTTATTCTTTTAATTTTTTTTTTAGATTTTATGGAGTATTAGAGTTAGGTACAATTACCACGTGAAAATATGCTTCAAAAAATCTTCAACTCTTTGGAAAATAATGTAAAAATTGATCAAGAACAACTTATTTTTATTTTTATTCTTTAATTTTTTTTTTATTTTATTTTTTTTTTTAAATTTTTTTTTTATTTTATTCTTTTAATTTTTTTTTTTAGATTTTATGGAGTATTAGAGTTAGGTACAATTACCACGTTGAACTATGCTTCAAAAAATCTTCGACTCTTTGGAAAATAATTGAAAAATTTATCAAACACAGTTTTTGCTGAGACGACTCATCTTGTTATAGAGTGAAAAGTAAGAAAAAAAAAATAAAAAAAATCTTGCACGCAAAACTTGGCAGCCCTGCTTATCGACCACGCCCACTTCCGGGAGTCCTCCGATAATCGAATCGATAAAAGTCGATCCAGAGCGATCGAGAAAAAAAAAAAAAAAAAAATCTAAAGCCAGGAAATTGCTGTCCGGTGGCTGTTATGACGGAGCAGACTCGGGACACCTGCAAGTTGAGAGTCTGTCAGCAAGCGCGGTCAAAAGCTGATCGATTTTTGGGTCACCAAGCCAGAGCGGAGTGTGATTGGTGCTGGGGAAGGGGTGAGGGGGAGAGAGGGAGAGGGGGAGAGGGGGAGAGAGGGAGCGGTGGAGAGGGGTGAGGCGGGAGGTGGAGGCCAGGAGAAAGGCTATAGTTTCCTGCTGCCAATAAATCAGTATGTATATCCACGATTTATTCCCCAGAAATGCCCCACTCTTTCCTTTCGCCTGAGCTGCACTCCAACGTGTTTCTTTGTTTATAATCTTTTCCCATCTTATTATCATTTACAACTTAAATCTTTGACCTAATTTCTTTTTAGCAAGAAAAACTAAGCGTTGCCTCAACGAGTTATGGCGATAAAAAGGATTTGTGGGGCGTGATTTTGAAACGTTATGGAGGCAGCCATGATCGAGATCCCTCATGGACTTTTTTCACACAGACTCGCTTTGTTTGCCTCACTTTTTTAACCTTTATTTAAACAAACAAACAAACAAACAAACAAACAAACAAACACACAAACAAACAAACAAACAAACAAAATTGTGACGAACACATTAGAAATTATAGTTATAAACGGCCGCCTTCTTCGCATAATGGGAAATACGGCCCTGGGTATTCATATCGTTTCACTCATTGCAACACATTACTCATCACATAGGCAAAAACGTGATGTCGCCAAACCCCCTCGTGACCCCTCTATCGATTCAGCTTGGAAAATAGAGTCGATCGCCCTCAAGGGTTTTCATATCTTTTGCAATAGGGCCGTTTCACTCATAATAACACATCACTCATCACATAGGCAAAAACGTGATGTCGCCAAACCCCCGCTTGTGACCCCTCTATCGATTCAGCTTGGAAAATGGAGTCGATCGCCCTCAAGGGTTTTCATATCTTTTGCAATAGGTCCGTTTCACTCACAACAACACATCACTCATCACATAGGGAAAAACGTGATGTCGCCAAACCCCCTCTTGTGACCCCTCTATCGATTCAGCTTGGAAAATGGAGTCGATCGCCCTCAAGGGTTTTCATATCTTTTGCAATAGGACCGTTTCACTCATAACAACACATCACTCATCACATAGGGAAAAACGTAATGTCGCCAAACCCCCGCTTGTGACCCCTCTGTCGATTCAGCTTGGAAATTGGAGTCGATCGCCCTCAAGGGTTTTCATATCTTTTGCAATAGGGCCGTTTCACTCATAACAACACATCACTCATCACATAGGCAAAAACGTGATGTCGCCAAACCCCCGTTTGTGACCCCTCAATCGATTCAGCTAGGAAAATGGAGTCGATCGCCCTCAAGGGTTTTCATATCTTTTGCAATAGGGCCGTTTCACTCATAACAACACATCACTCATCACATAGGCAAAAATGTGATGTCGCCAAACCCCCTCTTGTGACCCCTCTTTCGATTCAGCTTGGAAAATGGAGTCGATCGCCCTCAAGGGTTTTCATATCTTTTGCAATAGGGCCGTTTCACTCATAACAACACATCACTCATCACATAGGCAAAAACGTGATGTCGCCAAACCCCCTCGTGACCCCTCTATCGATTCAGCTTGGAAAATGGAGTCGATCGCCCTCAAGGGTTTTCATATCTTTTGCAATAGGGCCGTTTCACTCATAACAACACATCACTCATCACATAGGCAAAAACGTGATGTCGCCAAACCCCCGCTTGTGACCCCTCTATCGATTCAGCTTGGAAAATGGAATCGATCGCCCTCAAGGGTTTTCATATCTTTTGCAATAGGGCCGTTTCACTCATAACAACACATCACTCATCACATAGGCAAAAACGTGCTGTCGCCAAACCCCCGCTTGTGACCCCTCTGTCAATTCAGCTTGGAAAATGGAGTCGATCGCCCTCAAGGGTTTTCATATCTTTTGCAATAGGTCCGTTTCACTCACAACAACACATCACTCATCACATAGGGAAAAACGTGATGTCGCCAAACCCCCTCTTGTGACCCCTCTATCGATTCAGCTTGGAAAATGGAGTCGATCGCCCTCAAGGGTTTTCATATCTTTTGCAATAGGACCGTTTCACTCATAACAACACATCACTCATCACATAGGGAAAAACGTAATGTCGCCAAACCCCCGCTTGTGACCCCTCTGTCGATTCAGCTTGGAAATTGGAGTCGATCGCCCTCAAGGGTTTTCATATCTTTTGCAATAGGGCCGTTTCACTCATAACAACACATCACTCATCACATAGGCAAAAACGTGATGTCGCCAAACCCCCGTTTGTGACCCCTCAATCGATTCAGCTAGGAAAATGGAGTCGATCGCCCTCAAGGGTTTTCATATCTTTTGCAATAGGGCCGTTTCACTCATAACAACACATCACTCATCACATAGGCAAAAATGTGATGTCGCCAAACCCCCTCTTGTGACCCCTCTTTCGATTCAGCTTGGAAAATGGAGTCGATCGCCCTCAAGGGTTTTCATATCTTTTGCAATAGGGCCGTTTCACTCACAACAACACATCACTGATCACATAGGGAAAAACGTGATGTCGCCAAACCCCCTCTTGTGACCCCTCTATCGATTCAGCTTGGAAAATGGAGTCGATCGCCCTCAAGGGTTTTCATATCTTTCGCAATAGGACCGTTTCACTCATAACAACACATAACTCATCACATTGGGAAGAACTTAATTTCGCCAAACCCCCGCTTGTGACCCCTCTTTCGATTCAGCTTGGAAAATGGAGTCGATCACCCACAAGGGTTTTCATATCTTTTGTAATGAGGCCGCTTCATTCATAACAACATAAATGACTCATGACATGGACAAAAAGAGGATGTCACCAAAACCCCGATTATGACCCCTCTATCGGTTCAGCTTGGAAAATGGAGTCGACCGCCCTCAAAGGTTTTCATATCTTTTGCAATAGCGCCATTTCACTAACAGTAACACATGACTCATGCATTGGCGGATACAGGGGGGTGGCGAAGGGGGCGATCGCCCCCTTCTCCCCCGTTCGGCCCAAAAAGTGGAAAAAGAGGGTAGAGGAAGGGGGAAAGCAAGAGCGAAAAAAAAGAATAGAGATTCACAGAGGGGCAAAAAAAATCCCAACTTCACCCCCCCCCCTCCGTTCGCAAGGGCCGGATCTGCTACTGGGCAGCACTGAAAAGTTCTGAAATCCACTCTTAAACTCAATAAACGCTTCTATTTGCGCGAGCGTGGTAGTGGCTCAGGACAGTGATAATGGGAGATTCCTATCTAAATTTAGTTTCTCTCTCTAGACTGACAAGAAAGATCCAGAGAGTAATTAGACACCAGAGGAGTGATCCACATCAGTGGCGGCTCGTGAAATTTGGCAACAGTGTCCTCCTCTCATTTAACCACTGTAAAACAATCGATACTTCCGGAGGCTGTCAGCCTCCTCAAGAATCGATTCTTTTACATAAGTTTAAATGGAAAATTTCACGGTTGCCAAATCGCACGAGCCGCCACTGATCCACATCCGATTAATGGTACTGTGACACAGGCGTCAAAGGAAAGTCGTGTTTTATTGTGGTCACTTCTTGATAAAGTTACAGCAATCGGATGAAAATTTCCCATTATTACTGCCCTTAGCAAGCATTACGCTCTCGCAAATAAAAAACATTTATTGAATTTTGGAGTGGATTTCGGAAGTTTCTAGTGCTGCCATAGTTATTTTTGGAGGTTTTTACACCAGAATTCTCTATGAAATGTCTTATAGCAAAAGTGTGCAATGAAGTGATTCAATGGAAAATCTGCTTTTTATTTATAAAAAACTGGTCTGGGGTGACAACCCCACCCCGCCCCCCATGGTAAGCACACATGGGTAAAAAAAGAGCACTTTAACTATGGTTACCAGCAACAGTCAAATCTTACAAGTCTTCAGTGGCTTAGCGTGCAATTTAGCAATGTTGCAGTTTGGACACTTAAACCTATGAAAAAGATCGAACTATTGGGTGTTTGGTGAACACTTCCGCATTCCATCTTTTATACAGGTTTAAATGGACGAAATGCCACGTTGCCGAATTGCACGCTAGTTCACTGGTCTAGACCAATAGCACAGAATGATACAATCAGAACGGAAACTCCCATAAGAGCCAATATGGTAGAAACTTTGGAATTCAACGGCATCAATAGGCAACGCTGTGGTCCTACATCCCAACACGGCGGACGTGGTTGATTTGTGTTGAAACTCGTTTATTTTTGCAAATTCTGGAAAGAAATTTTATTTCCCAACCTCACTATCATTCTACTGGCACTGACAAATCAGAATGAAAATTTCGCGGATCGTGTCCTAATTTTTTTTTTTTTCGCGCGCGAATCCAGATGTAAACATCCTATATCCCATCATGGCGAACGCGGAACGAATTTGCTTCAAAATCCGACAGAGTTTCCATTCTGCCTATAGCATCACTCATAAACACTATATTTCAGTTTACAGTTTTACAATAAACGATCGTTCCGCTGGTCGGGTTTCCCCGAGGAATAAAAATAATCTTGTCGTGTCGAACTAAATACGTTATTTTATTCATTTTCTATCATAAAATTCAATACGTCTTTTATTGCTGTATTATAAATTAAGAATGGGTCTATTGCGAACCTTTTTTTGGTTTCATTCCCTAAAGTACTCGACGAAAGGAGACCACAGTATTTTTTATAATGCTTTTTGAGCACGGGATCGTGAACTAAAATCATATAGGCGGATAAAGCAAGCTGTCAACTGCGCATTCTTCCCATTAGAACGTATGATAAAAAATCGATTCTTGAAGGGGCTGCAGCCCCGCGACTAATCAATAATTTATCATGCAATCAAATGGGAAGAATACACTGTTGCCAGATTTCTGGATCCGCCAATGACTAAAACGATTTAAAAATTGTGAAAATTTCGAGCGATTTGAAAAGGTTTCGTTTCGGCGCGAAACTCGATGACGTCATAGTATAGGTCCGGTGGAGAGGTCCAACTGAAATAAAATCACTGCCAGTAGTACGCGTGTTTACTTTTCTGACAAAACGCCTTCAAATAATTGTGTATGTGACTATTCACGCTTCTTGTCGAATTATTGGATCGGATGGATGACGGATTTTTACAGATTTTTACTCGACACTGTTTTGTATAGTTATTTAGCTAACAGCAGTAATTTGATTTCAGTTAGACTAGAGTCCCTATATGTAGAAAGTTAAGACAAGTGAAACCATGGGCGCCGCCATTGGATGCGATTTTGCACATTTGTTTACATTCTGAGGGCCGTTGTTGTGTTTTCGTCCACTGCAAAGATTACAATGCCGCTGAGTTTCTAACGAGGTAATCTTTTACTGCTTTTGTCGATTGACATATACTTACGCTTTGAAAGATTCTTTTGGGATTCTAGACATTCTTATGGATTTTACGTTTTGCAGACATTTGCGCTACCAAAGACTTTGTGCGCTATTATGAGTTGAAAAAGATAAAAGGTCTCAAAAGCTTCATTAAAAGTGCGGAATTGCAACCGTCGGCTCTGAAAATATTATATGTACGCCCTGTTGTTCCATTAATGAACAATCGTTGATATAAATACTAATAAAATAATAAAACAAACTTTTTAGGGATAATATCTTCTTAATAAGAAACTCTTTTTTAAACATAGAGAGGACAACTGGAAAACTGAAACTATTTCCATGGAAACATGGATACATAGATTATTTAAATAAATGGGGGAACACGCCTTTTAACATCCATTTTCCGTTCACTTTTCCTCTCAATAAATGAATTTTTCCAACAAAATTTAGTGTTTTGATGTATTTGAGGTTATGTTCGAGGAAAGCTAGATTCAAGAGGAATTAATGAAGATTCGCTCCATAAGCTATATCAAATTCGATGTCAGCAATCAAAATTGAGGCGAACTGACAAAATTTTCAAAGACTTTTGAGTGAAAATGTTTAAACTTTATGTTTGTTTTGGTAGCGCAAATGTCTGCAGAACCACTCACTTCATTCTTGAGGCGTATCATGATTAAAATTAACAGATTCGTCGAAAATTAAATCTTTATCCGTAAAAAACCGTTGGTAAACAACTGCGATTGTAAGCAAAAGTGCAAAATCGCATCCAATGGCGGCATCCGTAGAGCCTAAAACTCATCGACCAATCGGAAGTTGACTACCCTCTTGTCTTAACTCTCTACATGTAGGGACTCAAAGTTGGACCGCTCCGCCGGATCTAAACTACGACGTCATCCGCGTCATCGAGTTTCGCGCCATTACTGTCATTTTCAGTGGCGCAGCGTACCATTTGGCAACGTTGCAGTTCGGCCATTTAAACCCATCAGAAATATCGAACCATCGGGTGTTCGGTGAACACCTTCACATTCGACCTTTTATATGAGTTTAAAGGGACAATGTACAACGTTTTCGAATTCGTTTTTCAACGAGCCTCAACTACCGATAGTTACTTCTTCTCTATTACGGAGGATATTTTATGAATTTTCGTTGTTTCCGTCAGTTTTCTAGTAAAATTTTACTTTCGATTCAGGTATTTCTGGCTATACAGCAAAAGTGCGCAACAGACCCATTAACATACAAAATAAAATCATGAATCATTATGAAAAAACAATGGTAAGGGTACTTTTCCCCCTTTTTCTAAAAAAAGCAGGCTTGGGAAGATGAGTTCATTTCCTTTTTCATAAGTTCCCAAAAAAGCATAATTTTGACAGTTCCTATTGAGTGACTTTTAGTTTAACATCATAGAAAGTTAATGTTTAATGTCAGAAGTTGAATATGCTTAAACACACGCAGAGTCGTAGCGTTCGATTTGGTAATTTTGTCCATTTAAACCCATGTAAAAGGTCGAATGCCAAGTCGTCATCGAAAAATCAACAGTTTGATCTTTTTAATGGATTTAAATGGACCCATTACAATGTTGCTAAATTGCACGCTACGCCACTGTTAAACACACTTAATGTGAGCTGCAGGGATGGCTCGTGCAATTTGGCACCAGTGTTCTAGCGCTATTTGATTTCACGTAAATAATCGTTTTGATGGTGAAGAACGCTTCACAAGAAATCGATAATTTCCTACAGTTTCAAACGTAGGAAAAACATTGTTGCCAAACTGTAAGAGGCGCCAATGGCGAACTGCAGATTTTTTATTTTATTTTCTCTTTATTCGGGCAAATGGGTCTGTTGCAAACTTTTGCTACAACGATAAAAAGTTATTATTCCAATTTAAAATCGCCTGAAAAGTCCATTGGTGGCATCATTAAGTCATGAAATACAATAATAAACTCACAAGAGACGTTTATTGAAATCCAAGATGGCGGCAAAATATCGAGGAATCTGAATGTATGCACCGTGATCATCCAAGGATTGCCAACGTTTACAACCTCTTTGGAGGTAGAGGTTATGTGTTTGTTTACGTTGTGATTGGTTGTGATCGATGTTGTGAGGTATGGCTATCCTTGAATATTCGTGGTGCATGCATACGGATTGCTCGATATTTTGCCGCCATCTTGGATTTCATTAAACGCTTCTTGTGAGTTTATTATCTCATTTCGTGACTTTCTGATGCCACCATTGGACTTTTCAGGCGATTTTACATTAGATTAAACACTCTCAATCGTTGTAGCAAAAGTTTGCAACAGACCCATTATGGCGTTTGTTCTTATTTTATAACAATGTGGACCAAAGTGGGGAGGGGGGAAGCGGAAATTGTGAGATTTGGGTCCAAATTGAGTCCAAAAATGAAATCAGCGTAACGGAACTCTTACCATGTCTATAAGAGTGGCCCTTATTTTGGACTTTTTCGAATTTCTTCGCTCTCACTGAGTCCCACCCCCAGAACGGATGCCATTTGGTGAGTGATGATCTTGGGAAAATATAAAATTGACAAAAACTGATTTTAAGAGGTGCCCCGAGGACGTTTTTTGAACGTATTTTGAACATTCCAGTCTCGCAAAATACGTGTTTTTTCGCGTTTTGGCTCCCATGTTAAGGTACCCTCGGTTGTGCATAGATGACCGAAGATTCACGGAAAAAAACTACGGTGAAAATAACCATACGGATACCTGATTTTGGCACCTGCTAGATGTTATGGTAATGTTAACCAGAAGTATACTATGTTTTGACTAGGTAATAATTGATGTTACCTGATTGCATGTCGAATTTACTCAAAGTATCGGTAAATCAGTGGCGTCGCGTCCATGAGTGCACATGAGCACGTGCACCCCCTGAGCCGAGAGAACGGCAAAAAATTAACTAACCCTTATTGCAGAGAGAAATAATACTAAACCATGAACGATCAATGCGTGGAAAGAGACTAATCAGGAGCCAGCCTTCCGCGAATTCCAAGGGATGCGTAGCGTTCAGTATGAGACGACGAGAGAGAAGTACTAACGCGCCCCGGCCGCCTCCACTGCCTCGTATACGAAGCGTATAGCTAGCCGAGAGAGAGCCGTACACAGCACGAACTCGGCCTATACACGCTGTGTGTAGTGGCAGTCTCACCCGTGGGCATATACTCGATCTAAACATTCGCTGAGAAATCTCGTCCTCGTGCACTCAGATTTGTGCACGAAGCCGAGGAGAACTGTCCAGCGAGCTACTCCCACCACCAGAAAACCGGTTTCCCTTCCACTGCTCGCTCATTGCTCAGCTCAGTCCACGACTCTGCGCCTGCGTGTTGCGCGAGTCTCCGATTTCGGCCATTTCCCCACTCATCCTCGTTGCAGCAAGTGAGCACACTGCGCTCGCCTGTCTTGGCTTGTCTTTAAATGATATTTATAAACGTAGCTAAAAAAAAAAAAAAAAGTAATGTGGGCAACCGAAATCATTGATTTATGTAGGCAGTCTCATCCCTGCAAAGACACGGAGGTATTTTTTTTATTTTTCCAAGAAAATATAGGATTTATTGCAGGTCAAAATACTGCCTGACACTACTCACAATTGCCCATAGGTATACCTCAAATTCCAAACATTTTCCGGGGGAG
Source organism: Trialeurodes vaporariorum (assembly GCA_011764245.1). Taxonomy (NCBI): domain Eukaryota; kingdom Metazoa; phylum Arthropoda; class Insecta; order Hemiptera; family Aleyrodidae; genus Trialeurodes; species Trialeurodes vaporariorum. The sequence goes on from VMOF01000013.1 coordinate 4,371,928, forward strand.
GACCCGGACCCCCCATTCTGTCCTGGGGGGGTATTCCATACCCCCCAAACCCCCCCGGAAATATGTGCACTACCTAGTAGAAATCCACGCGACGCCACTGCGGTAAATGTACCATACTTCTGTTCAAGTTTGCCATAACATTTAGCAGGTGCCAAAATCAGGTATCCGTATGGTTATTTTCACTAATCTGTTTTTTTCCGTGTTATTGTACTGCCACAATGTTTTGCGCACTTTGACGTGGTGCTATCAGATTTTTGAGAAACTCCTTTTTTGGTGCTTAAAATGGGTCAACTTCCATCGGAATACCGGAAATGAAATTGTCCGCGTTTTTGAGCTTTCCTCTAGTAATGATGTAATTTGCATTCAATGAGCCATCACCAACATCGTCCATCGTCCATCATTTGAGGAAACCTAACCATCACTCAACAGTAGACGGCTGTTGGCTGTTGTTTCGACGGGTCCCGACCAAAATTGAGCTGAAAAATTGGACACCCATTGCAAACTTTGTGCTGAGTCTCTATTTGTGTCTGAGTGCACAGTCTCTATTTGTCTCTGCCTTATCTCGTCTCAAAGACACTGGCCCCTGCTGTCTCTTTGCACGGAGGAAAAAAGAAGCCGGTCTTGGCACGGGCTGATGGGCAGGGCACTTCCCCGAGCGGGGATATGGACCAATTTAACATTAGCTCTTATGGAGCTTCGCTCTTCAAACCTATTTCAGTCAATCAATTTAGCGAATAAAAACGTCGAGTCTCACATATGTTATACAGTGTAGTGTAACATACATTTAACCTGAAAATTTGGATCAATTTAAGGCGTCCGTTCTTTAATAATCGAAGTTAACTATCGGTTCGTCATTGTTTACTTTAGCACCCGTAACCTATCTGCCGCACTTTCTATCGTAAATATCTAGCGGATAAATTGACCGAAACTTGCGTTTAAGTTCGTTAATTTCAACTTTGGCGTAAGCTGCAAATCATATCTGAGTATTTTTGAAAACTAAAAGTAATTAACATTCTTTTGAAACAGTTTTATGTCTCGGCTCCAAAAGCCGCAATGTTAATTTGGTTCATACCCCCGAGGGGGGAAGCCCTGCCTATGACAGTGAAGGCTTCAAATCTCGCCGCTAGGGGCCAGTCTTCTTCTATAATGTATTTGTATCGTCTCGATTCATCAGTTTTTCTCTTTTCTCATTTCACAACAAATCTTGTCACAGAAAGATTACCGGCCTCGTGGTGGGCGCCAGTGTGGTAGTACGCGGCACGCGGATGATCTTCGTGAAATTCATTCCGACGGACCTCTCAGCAAAAGCCATGCCGACGACCAAAACCTTCTCGTACCCTCGTGACATCACAACCGCTGCAGTGTGCCTGCACGCTCCTTCCGCCACAGCTTTCGCCGCGAAAAACTGCAGATTCCCTTCGACCAACCCAATTTTAAACCTAAAAAAGATCCCATCCTTCCTCAAATCCTTCGGGAACATCGTCACGTTGAAACCTCTCACAAACCAATGGTCCTCAAGCACCGGTTCAAAATAATACTCCCCGTACAGAGCCGTTAAAATCGTCCGGACAAACGCGTCATAGCTCCTCATCGTCTGATACATTCCACAATCTCCGATAAACGATGAAATATGGTTGAAAAACATTTTAAGATCATCGTCCTTTAAAGCATTCACGCATTGTAAATATTTTTCAGTTGAGAATCTTGGCGGAACAGCAGAAACGACATTGGATTTGAAACTATCGGCAACTTCAGGATTGGGAGAGCTTAGAGAATAAATGTCCAAATAATCACTTTTATGTGAAAAAACGGCGTTTAAATATCCGACATGTACGAAGAACGTCCAAAAGGCAGTCTCATTAGTGTATAGAGCATCGTTGTAGCATAAATTCGGGAGTATCCATTTTTGTACAGGGTGATTCGCGCAGATAAGATCGAAACTAACCTTTTCAGCCATCCCAACTCTTCCAACCAGTTTTTTAGCAAGAGCGTCAGTTGGATTTTTCGACCAAAATTTAGGAAGACGCCCTTTCGAAACGGCATTAACGACGGATAACGAATTATAAAGTTTAAAAACACCGACTTGATAACCAAACAGCCTTTTGTGAAAGTCTAAAAGGTCAAGGTTCTTCTTGCTTTTTAATATAACATCTTTGACTTCTGCTTCAGTGAAACCGAAGTACTGAGGGAATATCGGTTCCATAACCGAATCGGATTTGATGTTGGTTATACCCATTTCGGGATTTAAAGAGGTTATCCCGGTCAGGACAGCTTTTTCAAGGATCTGTTCGTTTTCGAGAACGTTCAAGAAGAGATTTCCAAGGAAATTTACCATCTCTGAATGGTAACCGTTAAGAAATGCTTTGTATAAAGGTTCGTCGAAGTCGTCGATGAGTAGAATAACTTTTTTGTTGAACTTTGCTTTTAACAGTTTTGTTAAATCTAGAAGTGCGTTTTCTAGTTCTACTTCTTTAGCGCAATTGTGCATTACGTTTAAGAATTTAGATTTGGGTAATGGATCCATAGATTCAAGTAGGTTGTCAAAACTATCGTAAAGCTCAGCGAGCATTATTTTTATTTGCCCCATCGTTGCTGCGAAAGAAACGCGAGCTGTATCTCTGAAGGGTATGAAAATTACGGGGTATTTATTTTGATGAGTCTTGCAGAATACGGGGTCTTTCATAATTTCCGTGTCGTAGAAAAGCATCGATGAATTCTGGTCATTGTTCAGGAAGTATTTGAGCATGGCTAAGTTTGTGGATTTCCCGAAGCCGCGGGGTCTGGTTATTTGGAAGATGGTGCCTTCTGACTCCATTAGTCTTTTGATGAAGTCGGTTTTGTCGACGAAGATCATGTTCTTGTCCATTGATTTGAAATCATCGGTGGCATTATTTGGGACAATTTTGGTAATTATTGAAGAGCTTTTCCAGACCCTCTGAAAAACGAAACGGGAACAACGTAGATGAAGGGACGATTGGTGGAAAGCTATGAGTGCAATGAGACCATAGCAGTAGCCAGGATATTGTCTTTCTCCCTCTTAGCCCATTTGAACGCATGTGTTAGAAAAGGACGGAAACAGGGGCTGAAGTCACGTGACAGCCCCTATATCTATCCTTTTCTAACACATGCGTTTAAATGGACTGAGAGAGAGAAAGACAATATCCTGGCCACGGCTATGAATGAGGCTCTCGCAAATTCTTGCTGTCAGCCAACGAGCTATAACTTTAGAGTGGCAAATCAAGGAACATTCCGCTGGTTCACTGTTGTCACCTAGGGCGCTGTCATCTTGCCGTACAAATCGATTTTGAGGTTAAATTTTGTAGGTAGTTTCCGGTCGTTTGGTAAACAAACTCGGGCATCGCCGGAACAAGCTACAAATTTTAACCTCAAACCTTGGAAAATGCCGTCTAAATTCCGAATTCCGCTTTTTCCCTGGATTCCTTCTACCCTGTGTGGCACAAGGTGGACCAATCCTCTGCCACTCTAAAGTTACAGCTCGTTGCTGTCAGCAAATAAATATCGTCTAATCTGATGTAAAAATCAGCGAAATTAAAGAAAATCACACTAAAAAAAATCTAAAATTCAGTAATAGACGGTTTTAGTGATGACTTGGTGATGACGTCATCCGGTGATTAGCGTTCCAAACTAAGAGAAACTGTCTCTCTCGCTCTTTTGTAACCCCCACGTACACTGCTATCTAACTCTCATTTCAAAAATCGTATACAGAGATATCTTTTGAGAACCTTTTTTGGGAGAAATAAATTCCTCGAGCATTTTCATGTGATTGTGATAATAATGTGTCGTTGAACGAGGCCCTGTATACGAATTTACAAACTAGAAAGAGATGGGTATACATGAGGGTCACGGGAGAGTGAGTGAGATAGTTTGGATTACCCGTTAACTCATCAGAAACACAAACACTATAAAACACTTTCAAAAATGAATTTTTAAGAACCAGCATACCCTCAGTTTTATGCGTATAGTTTTTCCAAGAACTCCTCAATTTAGAAACACACCTTCACTGGGGGTTAGGTGTTAAATTAACATCCCGGATTTTTAAACCTTTTTAAAACATTCAATTAAAAATTGTAATTAATCCAGTCCCTGGTGAAAGTGTTCCATTAATTGTCATGACCAAAATTCCATGGGCAATGGGTCTGTTGCATACTTTTGCTACAGCAATAAAGAACCTTGATTCTTGTGTAAAATTCGGCGAAAATAATGATGCGCAAATTAAAAACGTTCAAAATCCACTCATCTACTCAGGAAATCACTTCAATTTCAAACAGCCCGCGCTACACTAGACACTATTTGCACCGGTATACTTCTACTTAGACGGAACCACCGTGCATAAGTAAACAACATCGTAACTACAAAATAATTATGGAGTTCTATTCTAAATACATGAGCTATTGGCTGCATTTGCTGTCTGACCTTTTCGGTTTATCAAAGATTACAAAATAATATAAGAAATGTACGCATCTAAACGAAACATTCCAATGTTTGTAAGTTCTGCTCATGTTTACATAAACGAGATGGTTCCATCTATGTAGTTATAAGTCGGTGACATAGTGTCTAGTGTATCGCGGGTTGTTTGAAATGAAAGGTATTTTCTGAGTTAGTGAGTGAATTTTGAAAGTTTTTAATGTGCGCATCGTTATTTTCACCGAATTTTATGTTAGAAACAATGAGTTATATTGATGTAGCAAAAGTACGCAACAGACCCATTGTCATGACCAACATCCCATGGGCACTTATTATTTTTCCATAAAATTTCATGAAGTTCCGTGGGCAAAATAGTTTTCCCCCCTCATAAAACAAAATTCATGATATTGCGTGGGCCGTTCATGGGATTCCATAAAATTTTCCATGCAATTTCATGAAAAAATAATACAGTGGCGGCTCGTGCAATTTCGCAACAATACTATCCCTCCATTTGATTGTATGTAAAACAATCGATTCAAGATAGAAGCAGCGCTTCGTCAGCAATCGATCGTTGAAAATAGATTCAAATGAAGCAAAAGCAATGTTGCCAAATAGCACGAGCCGCCACTCAAATAATAATTACACACGAAAAAATGCCCACGAAATTTTGGTCATGGAAATTCATGGAACACTTACTAGGGGTTCGGATTGGTTTTAAACGAAAGTTCAAGATCCAGGTGAGAATATTTGGCTTTCTTCTTTCATGTGACGGTTTCTTCATCGTGAAAATCCTTCCAAAATAAACAGTTATACATGGATTTCAGTGTCCAGATGGCCAACATCTAACATCTGCCTGCACTTTCGTTTGAAACCAATTTCAAATGGACCAAACCAAGGTTATAGATTAAAGAGATATGCTCATCTGACTTCGCGCCTCAAAGTCAGTAGCGCGAAGTTCAAAATCCAGATCCAAGATGGCCGACAAAAGCAGAAAACATTGTATACTCTTTTCAGAAAACATTGGGCTCCCTCTCCAGAAAAGCAGAAAATAGTCCGATGTTTTCTGGAAAGAGTATACAATGTTTTCTGCTTTTGTCGGCCATCTTGGATCTGGATTTTGAAATTCGCGCTACTGAATTTAAGGCGCGAAGTCAGATGAGCATACCTCTTTGATCTATGACCTTGGGACCAAACACAACTTTCTGAAGGTTCAAAAAATTAGGCAAACAAATGGAGCCCGGGTGAAATGTCCATAACAGTGGCGGCTCGTGCAATGTGGCAACCATGTTTTTCTTCCATTTGATTTTATGTAAAAAAATCGATCCGATAGTGAAGCAGCGCTTCATCAACAATCGATTGTTACGCATACATTCAAATGGAGGAGGAACATTGTTGCCAAACTTAAGAGATTGCCGTCATGGCTGCCTCCTTGATACTTCAAAATAAATCCTATCTATTGCTACCACTCGTTGTTTTTAAACGGATAAGTCGGACTGTCGGACTACGTCCACTTATTTATGTCCACTTTTTTAAGCCCACAGTCTTTATGTCCACTTTAAATCCTATGTCCATAACTTATATGTCCACTAAGGGGTGCAGAAAATCCTCGATTGTGGACACTAGGTAAAATTGTAGACACTGCATGAAATAATTTTTTTTTTTTTTTTTTTTTTTTTTTTACTTTGACCAACCAAATAATGCGTCAATGTGTTGCAAACTTTTGCTACAACGATTAGGAGTGTTTTATCTAATGTAAAATCGCCTGAAAAGTCCATTGATGGCATCAGAAAGTTATAAAATGCAATAATAAACTCACCGAGGCGTTTAATGAAATCCAAGATGGCGGATAAATATCGAGCAATCTGTAAGCATACACCGTGAGCATGCAAGGATGGCCAACTTTGACAACCTCACTGCAGGTAGAGGTTATGCGTTTGTTTACGTTGTGATTGGTTGTGATCGATGTTGTGAGGTTGGCATAATCTTGGAAGTTCATGGTGCTTGCATACCCTGGTAAAAATGACGACTATAACCGTTCCAAAAACGACTATAAACATAGTTAGCCAACTATGGATTATAGTTGGCTAACTATAGATTATAGTCGGCAACTATGTTTATAGTCGTTTTTGGAATAGTCGTATAGTCGTCATTTTTACCAGGGTACAGGTTGCTCGATACTTTACCGCCATCTTAGATTTCAGTTAAATGCCTCTGGTGAGTTTGTAATTGCATTTTATGACTTTCTGATGCCACCAATGGACTTTTCAGGCGATTTTACATTAGATTAAACACTCTTAATTGCTGTCGCAAAAGTTTACACCAGACCCATTGGGTTAATCCTAAATGCTAAGCCAGGCTAAATTTCGAGCGAGAACTCTGTTTCTAGCCAAAAAAAAAAATTGTTGGCGCGTTAAAATAAGCACAAAAAAAGTAAACAAAAATGGGGCTATTGCACACTTTTGCTATAAGCGATTTAATAGTCGATTCTGGCGTAAAAACCTCAAAAAATAACGATGGCGGCACTAAAAACTTCCAAAATCCACTCCTAAACTCAATAAACGCAGTTATTTGCGGGAGCGTAATGGTGGCCGAAGGCACTAACAATGGGAGATTCCTATCTTAATTTCGTCACTCTTTCTATGCTGACAAGGATGATTCACAGAGTAATTAGTCATCAGAGTGATGATCCACATCCGATGAATGGTACCGCAACACCAAGTGACACCGGTGTCAAATGAAAGTAGTCTCTTATTGGTCACTTCTTGATGGAGTTTCAGAATTGTTAGATGGGAATCTCCCATTGTTGGTGCCTTCGGCCACCATTACGCTCCCGCAAATAACTGCGTTTATTGAATTTAGGAGTGGATTTTGGAAGTGTTTAGTGCCGCCATCGTTATTGTTTGAGGTTTTTACGCCATAATCGACTATTAAATCGCGTATAGCAAAAGTGTGCAATAGCCCCATTGTGAACACCGTCCTCTTAGTCTGTGAAAATTATGGAGGCGAAGAAGATTCTGCACCCCTGTGTCCACTCATAAATCATGTCCACAACTTTAAAGTCCACTCATTATTTGGTAATAAAAAGGTTAGTTATACAATTGATTGAATAGCAAAATTAAAACTGTGCATTCTAAAAAATCAATAATCCTTTTTCTTAAATCTGTCCTTACCTCTAAATTTACCATCATCTTCTTCCTCGACAATTTCATTCGTTTCGCTTTTTTTCAGACGGTACTATGGCAGTGGCGGCTCGTGACTGAAAAATTAGATGTAGTTGTGGGTGGTCTGGGAGGACGCTCCCAGTAGGAGGGGGGTTTGGGGGTCCTCCCGCGGAAAGTTTTCGAAAATTTGACCTGCCTCAGATTTAATTTTAAGCTAGTTTTAACTATTTCGTGACACGAAAGTTCTCAGCTACGACAGTATATTCGGTGCTCTTTACAACTCCTTTTTCCCTTTTCCCCCTTTAATTTCTCCAAAATCCCAATCATTTTTAATCAAGAGCGACCTCTCTTTGAAAATTTGAAATAAAAAAAATTAAAAAAACCTTAAAAAAGTAGGTGTAGTGCCACTACACTAACTACACCTGACGAGCCGCCACTGTACAATGGCTTTCTAAAAAGTACCCTATTCGAAATGTATACTCTTTTAAATCTTATAGAAATCTCAAACAATTCTGCGGTTATCAAGTGCTGAAGGATTAATCAGAACGCCCCTTTTAAAGTATGTCTTGAAAAATCGAAATTTTAATTGAAAATAAAGGAAAAATTTAACAGTAAGTTTTTCGACCAGGGTACTTTCTTTTGAAAGTCATAGTGCAATATCCCACGGAGGTATGTCTAAACATCATCTCCACTAATAAGAAAATATATTTTTTCATTTTTTAAAAGTCGTACGTTTATTGAATCATCGTTGCATTTTGTCCATTTAAACCTGTGTAAGATATCGATTCGAGGGAAGTTCGAACCTTCAACAGTTCGACACTATCCATGCAATGGGGCAGTTTCAAGGGATTGAAATGTTGTGTTTTGTATAAAGAAAATGATAGTGCTTGATGAGCTGAGAACAACGGTTGAACGGTGCCTTAGGTTTTTTCCAAAGGGTCCTGGTTTTGGAGATACACACTGTAAAGTTGTAAAAAATCGTGTGCGCAGTGACGTGACTACACGGAATTCCCATTTCAAACAATGTATTTTGGGCCAAAGTCTCATCTTCAGAACAATGGGACTTGATTAGAAACCAAAGGCATCTTCGTCCTCAGCTCATCAAGTACTTTCATTTTCTTTATAAAAAACACACCATTTCAGACCCTTGCAACTGCCCCATTCTCTGGACAAATTGCAGCATTGCCGCATTGCACGCTAAGCCCATGATTCAGACACTATGAATACAGACATTAAATGTACGGACTTTAAAAAAGTGAACTAAAAGTATGTGGACATATTTATAAGTGGACAAATCATACACTGGACGTAAAATTATTGGACATACGAAGTAGTGGACGTTAAAAAAGGAGGACTTAAACAAAAGTGGACATGATGTCGGTGGACGTACAGTCTTGGAACCTCTGAAACATAATTGAGGACTTTTCCGGAAGAAGGGCCCATAAAACAAGAGGTGTGCTCTTCAGCTAAAAACTTTCATTTACTCACAATGCACAATTCTCAGGAAGAGCACACCCATTGTTTCATGGGCCCTTCTTCCGGAAAAGTCCTCAATTAACACTGTTTTGGGGATGGTTCTCTTCATGTTGACCAGAGTAAATTAAAAATAAAAAGCTTACCAACAATAAAAATAATAAGATCAAATTTGGTTTAAAACAATGATGAAACATATTGAGAATAATTAAATACAAGCTAATAAATATACTCAAATCATAGCCACGAACTGAGCATTGAATTCAACAGACACCGAATTCTTTAAAATGCAGCGCTGTCGCATTGTGAATATTTAACGACATTTTTTAATTAATCAACTGTCAAAAAGATTACACAGTTTCGTTCAATTTATCACTGTCATGTACGAAATCACTCTCATTTGTAATCTTTTCTCATTCGGTGGAATCACCACCTTAAATGATCAAAATATCCGAATAGTTTTATTTAGATGACCATGTGACACAGGAGACGTCATTGGTTGAGAAAAGATTACAGATCGGAGTATTTTCGTGCGTTGCGATCATGCACTGAACTGAACTGTGTAATCTTTTAATGCATCTTTGGGATCATCGGTGAATTGAAAAATGTCATTGAGTATACGCAAAACGGCAGCTCTGTAAAACCGTAATCAAAACTGCTAATCTCATTCCAAAATTGAATTATCTCATCTGTCTCTAATTTAGTTCGTTTTTTTAATCAACAGTGTTTTAATTTAATTGATTCGCGGCTCAGTGGGTTAAAATATGGATTTTTAGGATTAGAAAAGATTTTGTTTTTTTTTTCACCTTAAAAACGTGTATATTTTCCTTTTACGTAAAACAATGGGGCTCCAGCGAACTTTTCTGTGAGCAAATGAACAGTAAACTATGATGTAAAAACCGGCGCAAATCACGAAAATCACACTAAGGAAGTCTAAAATTCTGTAATGAACTCATTTAATTGCTATAACGACAACATCGTAAGGACGGTTCAACGCAGGTTTCACGGGAGATTCTCAGATTCCTGTCTAACAGGTCTGTTGCAAACTTTTGCTACAGCGATATAGAGTGTTAAATGTTAAGTAAAATCACTTGGAAAGTCCATTGGCGGTACCAGAAAGTCATAAAATGCAGTAGATATTAAACTCACAAGAGGCGTTTAACTGAAACCCAAGATGGCGGTAAAATACCGAGCAACCTGTGTGCACGCACCGTGAACATCCATGATGGCCAACGTTAACAACCTCACAGCATCATCGGAGGTACTATAAGCAAATTTTACCGATCGAATATCATTCACCGTCGTATGATATTCGATGGATTTGCATTTTATTTTGATGATATTCGATTGTTTCGTTGGTCTCACCGGAGACCGTTGAATTCCAACAATTGGAAATTTCGAATTCACCTCCGGCGGTAGATTCGATTGGCCGGTGTCAGAAATCTCATCTTCTATCCTTTTTGACTCCTTTCGCCACGATAATTTCAGAAATGACAAACTTTTCGAATAAAGTTTATTGTACAGACCATGCGTAGAAGTCATTTTCCTATGAGACAAATATAATTTTATTTTAGCTTCGAAAACGATAGTTTTTTTTTTTTTTTTGTTAAAAATGGGCATGTCATTCAGAGCTGATTTAGAGGTCATGTTATGGAATATTATACTATCGCCATTTTCATTTTCACGAGAATATCATTCAGAAGCTCATTCTCGACTCTCATTGGCTAGATGTTTCACGGATCAGCGGCATCAGTTAGCAATCATCAATTCTTGAAGTGAATGATATTCGATCGCTAAAATTTGCTTTATGAGTTTGTTTGCGTTGAGATTGGTTGTGATCGATGTTGTGAGGTTAGCCATCTTGGATTGTCATGGTGTTTGCATACAGGTTGCTCGATATTTTACCGCCATCTTGGATTTCAGTTAAATGCCTCTTGTGAGTTTGTTACTGCATTTTATGACTTTCTGCTGCCACCGATGGACTTTTTACGCGATTTTACATGAGGTTAAATACTCTGTAGCGTTGTAGCAAAAGTTTGCAACAGACCCATTTCCACTGAATTAATTTCAATTTTCAATTTAATGTTAAAATATATGACACAAAGAAAGCAGAAACAGATTGCCCATGCTGCCTCATTTTGAGATAGGACTTGTAACATGTATCACTGCAGTAGCGTACACGGGAATTTGTCTTTCTCTCTCTTTCCCCATTTGAACACGTGTGTAAGAAAAGTACAGAAACAGGGGCTCAAACGTGTCTTCAGCCCCTATCTCTTTCCTTTTCTAGTACACACACTCAAACGGGAAAAGAGCGAGAGAGACTAATTCCTGCGTACGCCATTGTGTATCTATCGCTCTAGCACTCGTTGATTGCAAAGAGAGTAAACAAGAGTCGCAATTGAATGGGAGGCCTGCGTGGTCAACGTAGATAAGGGATCCGAACGCGGGCTGGCCTCTGATTGGCTGCAACGGGTGGAGCAAAAATGACTCGGGGTATAGGGAAAATAACACGGGATTTTCGTTCCGGGGCGTTTATCTCGAAACCTAAGCAAAATAGTATCAAAACAATTTATACGAGTCGATTCAGCAGATTTTTCCGATCAATTTGATAGGTCATAAGTGCCGCTTTATTGCAAATTCGAAAAGACTGTATCAGTTTAAAAGTACGCACAATAGTGAGTTACTCAAACACTGCTCGAACACACGCCAAGCATGTAATCACACTATTGTGCGTACTTTTAAACTGAAACAGTCTTTTCGAATTTGCAATAAAGTGGCACTTATGACCTATCAACTTGTTCGAAAAAATCTGCAGAATCGACTCGTATAAATTTTTTAGATACTATTTTGCTTAGGTTTCGAGATAAACGCCCCGGAACGAAAATCCCGTGTTATTTTCCCTATACCCCGAGTCATTTTTGCTCCACCCGTTGCAGCCAATCAGAGGCCAGCCCGCGTTCGGATCCCTTATCTACGTTGACCACGCAGGCCTTCCATTCAATTGCGACTCTTGTTTACTCTTTGGTTGATTGCATGCAGCTCGTTGCCCGATGCCCTTTCTCTGCTGAATTTGGCAACAAACGTTTGCTCATGGAAGCCACTCATTCGTGTTGGCCGACATGCTTTTGCTAATCGCTCACAATCAGTATAGTATAGTAATCATATGGCACACGTCGCGCCGCAACGTATCGCACCGGTGCACGCGCGTGCACCGGTGGATGGTGTTGATCGTCATTAAACACACTCGGCTTTTGATGTTTGATGGACAGACGAGCGCAGACGCCGCGCCTGGCAGTCTATCCGCATCGCATGATCGCACGCTCTGACAGGCACGAATCGACTGCTCCTGAGTCTTGAGACTGAGAAAAAGTTGCTGTGTTGTCAGATTTGAGGTTAAAAAGCGTATATTTTCAACGAGCTATGGCGCGGGCGTGGAGCTATTGCGATTTATAGGTCATCACCCGCGATGCTGAAATTCGTGGAGATTTGGAGATACGTATATGTATAAGGCGGGGCACACGGCAGCAGTCGTGCAATTTGGCAACCATGCTAATTTTCCATTTAAATCTATGCAGAAGTATCGATATCTTGGGAGTGCAATTGCACCTCCTGAAGATCGATTGTTTTACATAGGTTTAAATGGAGAGAATACGTTGTTGCCGGATTGCACGCGCCGCCACTGCGGGTGCGGGGGGGAGCCTACCTCCAGCAGACTATGGTCTGAAATCGAAAAAAAGTGGCCAAAAATCAGTGTATAAAAGTCATCAAACATCGTCGCTTTCTACCTTTTAAGCTTATTTTGAAACTTACCGGTGACATTTTTAGAGCTGTATTGCTTGTCAAAATTGTTTTCTGTGATTAAAATTGATTTTCAAAATTTGTAAATGAATGATTGATGAGGAATTTAAATTCTGATTTTTGGCCACTTTTTGAAGATCTCAAACCATAGTGCAGCAGTCGCCTGTGATTCTATGTGTCCCCGAGTGTACTACAAGTAAAGGTATTTATTGCGAACCACTTACCGAAGTTTTCAATTACTAAAGCTATAGGTACAACAGTACAGTGAGATATCATTGTAAACTCTTACCTGCGAACAGAAAAAGATTTCAAGGAGCATTAAGTATTAGTTTAAATTTAATTACATTAAACAAAAGTTAAACACAGATTAAGCCATACATTAGATGTTGTTTTAAGTTTGTTCATATGAATTTACATTCGGAAATTTGGATCTGATTACTATAATAGGTAGCTCCGGGAGAGTATGAGCGAAATAGATAGAGCATTTGTTTGGATCCAATTTTGATCGTGACGTTATCAATAAATAAGTCTGCTACAAAAACAAATATGGTCAAAATGCACGCCGGCCAAAAGGCAACTCTTAGTAACCGTGACCGGTAGTCGTAAAGCTAGACACAAGGACAATAGACCTATTTATTGATGACGTCACGATCAAAATTGGTTCCAAACAAATGCTCCATCTCGCTCACTCTCGTGGATTAACCCATAAAAAAGCAGATCCAAATTTTCGAATGCAAATTCATGCTATAGTTAACAACCAGTTTTCTCAAATTATAATTCCTGAAAGATCACCAGTAAATTTTACAATCACAGTTATACCGAGAGTTGTTGTATATTTTTACTTGTCTTACTCACAGTCTCTTATGGACTTATCACCGCCATGACACTCAATCATCCTAACCTCTCTTCGTATCGAAGCTTGTTCGAGGTATAACACGTGCAGTGGTGGTGCTGATGAGCCAACATCCTAGAAATCTGTGCCCATAAGAAACTGTGAGTGGGACAAGGACAAAACATTGGAATTTCTTCGAAATAACTGTGATTGTAAATTAATGCGTGATGTTTCACAAAATGTCGTTGTAGCGTGATTGCATTTTAAAGTACGTGGAATCCAATGGTGTAATAAAATCTGAGAGAACTTGTTGCTTACTAGCACAAATTTGTATTTGAAAATTTGGATCGTGTTTCTTATGGGAAAACCCACGAGAGCGGGTGAGACGGAGCATTTGTTTAGAACCAATTTTTTTCGTGACGTCACACTAAACACTAAACAGGTATACGTCTGCCCATAGTGCCTCAACGCAAACGAGCTAGCGATAAAGGGGGCCATCGCCATCCGCATACGGGTTGTAAGTCCTATCGCAAAGTGAGACCGCAAGGGCGATCTGATTCAGGTTTCTTTGCCTCATACTTTTTAAGGGGGTACATCGCCCTCAAAATGCAAAAAAATTGTTTTTTTTTTTGTTTTTTTTTCTTTTTTTTCACTTTTTTGATAGTCGAAATCCTAAGAATTCAGAATACGTAACTGTTTTTTTCATAAGAGCCATGGAAGTATTTTTAATTATTTATTGAAACTAAGATGGAATAAACAAATCTTTCTTTTTGCTCTTTTTGAGCGTATCGTTTTTTTTCAATCTTGTAATAGTATACGGAATGTAACTTGAGTTCTATTATAGCTGGTTTTTTTTTTTAAAGATGCACAAACTTCTGCTCTATTATCCACCAGAAGCTTTTTTTAAAAAATTAGAATTTTCAATTTCAAAAATGGAGTTGAAGATGAAAAAGCTAAAAAAATTATGCCTTAAAAGTAAAAAATTAATTAAAATACTTCCAGTCTCTTATGTAAAAAAAGCCTCAGGTAGATAATAGAGGGCAAAAATACCTTTCATTTGAGCCAAAGAAACAGTGCAAATAATGATGAGAACTCAAGACAGATTCCGTACCGTTTAGGTCTATTTTTTTCTTTTTGTTTGATTTAAGGGGCACTTATGCAACCCGCGCGACAAAAATTTGTGATTTTTTTTCTCATAAGCTCACGGACCAGCTCAACAAATTTCAGACCCAAAACTTAACTCTGGAAGAAAAAAAAAATTGGGTGATGTACCCCCTTAACCTTACATTTGAAATTATAATTAATCCAGTGGAAAGGGATTTTAAAGAAATGGTGGCTATACGAGGACACAGAATTCTAATTTTATCCAGGTGAGAAAAGTTTGCATCTTTCTGTTATGTGTCAGTTTCTTTATCGTGCAAATTCTTCCAGAAGAAACAGTTATATCGATGTCTGCGTCCAAATAGCCACTATAAAACACTTGCACTTTCGTTTCTAACCAATGGGGCTCTTGCAAACTTTTGCTACAGGGGATTGAAGAGTTGATTCTTGCATAAAAATCTGTAAAAATGACGATGAGTGCACTGAAAAATCACAAAATTAACTCTCAGAATCAGGCATAATGGCGGTTCGACGCAGGTATCATGGGAGATTCCTATCTAAAAAACAAATCTCTGTGTTTCCGCAGAGAAAATGACACAATAGACAGGAATCTCCCATGATACCTGCGTTGAAGCGCTATTACGATCTTGCCGGTAGAGCGGTTTTGTGCGTTTTTTACTAAATTTTAGACTTTTTCAGTGTCATTTTCAAGACTTTCGCTGGTTTTTACATTAGAATGTACTATTCATTTCCTTACTGCAAAAGCTTGCAAGAGCCCCATTTTAAATGTATTTGTCAATTTTTTTTTTTTTTTTTTTTTTTTTTTTTTTTTTTTTTTTTTTAATTTAAAGGTTAAAAAGGTGAGGCAAAGAAACCGTGCCTGTTTTTGAGAAACGTCCATAAGAGATTTCGATCATGGCTACCTCTGTGAAGTTTCAATATCACGCCTCACAAATCCTATCAAACGCTATAGCACAGAATAATACAATCAGAACGGAAACTCTGCCGGATTTTGAAGCAAATTCATTTCGCGTCCGCCATGTTGGGATATAGGATGTTTACATCTGGATTCGCGCGCGAAAAAAAATATAGGACATGATCCGCGAAATTTTCATTCTAAAATGCCATTAGAATAAAAGTGAGGCCGGAAACTTAAGATTTCTTTCCGGAATTTACAGAAATAAATGAGATTCAACACAAATCAAACTCGTCCGCCATGTTGAGATATAGGACCACAGCGTTGCCTATTGGGGCCGTTAAATTCCATACTTGCTTCCATTGGCTCTTATGGGAGTTTCCGTTCTGATTATATTATTCTGTGGCTATAGCTCGTCGAGACACAAGCACAGTGTCTGGCCCAGTAGCGGCTCGTACAATTTGGCAACCACGCTAATTTTCCATTTAAACCTATGCAAAAGTATCGATATCTTGGGGGTGCAATTGCACCTCCTGAAGATCGATTGTTTTACATAGGTTTAAATGGAGAGAATACGTTGTTGCCACATTGCACGCGTCGCCACTGGTGTCTGCGCATGCGCATAAAGCCTTTACGCACACCGGTCAGGTCCTTTCATTAACCTTGATATACTTGGTCAGAGTCAGAGGGGCAGGGCTGCCGTTTTGCGTATAATCAATGCTATTTTTCTATTCACCGATGATTCCACCGGTTGAGAAAAGATAACACAGTTCAGTGAATGACTGTAATGCACGAAAATACTCTGATCTGTAATCTTTCCTTAATCGGTGGAAACTCCGTTGATTTAATTAAATTATCCGCAAGTTTTACAAAGTTATCGACGACTCCACCGATTGAGAAAAGATTACAGATGAGAGTATTTTAGTTCCTTACAGTAATACACTGAACTGAACTGCACGGGCGCCCGCAGCGGGGGGCACGTGGGGGGCACTTGCCCCCCCTGGAATTCAAAACAGTCAAAATTTCACGAAGAAAAATGAAAGGACCAAAAGAAAATGAAATGTGAATCTAAGGAATGAGAGTTGACGAACTTTATTACATTAGTTTATTTTGTCATTTTAACTCACTTCTTATAAGGAATAGTAGAATTATACATTTTTCTTACATTATTATCATATTATGTTGTCCCTTTATTCATAATATCAAACATGTCAAAATTATTACTATTTGGATACACGTACAATGGCCTAATAATTGTACACTATTTGGATGAAAAAAGAAAAAAAAAAATGTCTTCCCTGTTTCCTTGGGGGGGGGGGGGGACCTTCTATTGGGGTTCAACAATTCCCCCCCCCCTTGGAAATTTTTCTGCGGGCGCCCATGCTGAACTGTGTAATCTTTTCTCAACCGGTGGAATTATCGGTGAATTGAAAAAAATAGCATTGATTATACGCAAAACGGCAGCCCTGCAGAGGGGTCTATACCGTCCGGTCCGGTTTTTATAGCCAGCTGTAGAAACCACCGTCCACGCTGTCTTTCTATTCCTTCCGAAGCCAAGCGGGCGGTCGAGATCCTTTTATCCTCCCCCCCCCCCCTTGTCCTTTCTCTCGACGGCTAAAAAGGCCTCCAAGTAAAAGGCGATCAGAAGCAAGAAAGTTGAACTTGCATTCGTGCTCTGCATGCAGTCAGAGTCAGACGGTCAAGATCCATCCTTATTCAACGCAAACCACGCGCAGCGAAACTTAAAAACTCAACCGTGGAAGGAAAAAAGCATTTAGCAGAACGACAGACGCAGAGTTTACTTGTCAGGGTCCAAGCAAACACACTTCACTCCGTGTGCGAATGGGTCTGCTGCACACTTCGTCTAGAGCGTTTTTTAAAGGATTCAATGCGTACGTAACAAGCCGTAAAAATGACAATGGCAGCATCAGAAAACATCAAAATTCATTGATAAACACGCAAATGAGGCTCTTGCAAACTTTTGCAGCTAGAAAATAAATAGTCCAATCTGATGTGAAAACCAGCGAAAATTACGAAAAGTACACTAAGAAAGTCGACAATTTAGTAATAAACTCGCATAACTGCTTTAACGACGATGCATGTCGTAATGGCGCTCCGACGCAGGTATCATGGGAGATTCCTGTCTAATCTGTCACTTTCTCTACGGAAACACGCAGAGATATGTCTCATTTCAGATTGGAATCTCCCATGATACCTGCGTCTCTCCGCCATTATGCCCGATTCTAAGAGTGAATTTCGTGATTTTTCAGGGTATACTCATCGTCATTTTTACAGGTTTTTATGCAACTCTTCAATTCTCTGCAGCAAAAGTTTGCAGGAGCCCCATCGCGAAAAACACTTGACACTATTCACCCCTGTATCTTTCCACCACGTGCACGATATTTCGCGGGGTTAGCGCGGCACATTCAAATAATTATGGCCGACAGTTATCACAGCTGCAAGCTGATTATGAACGGTCGTATCTTAATGCTATCGAGTTGATGATCAAGTGCGTATTATCTTATGGGTAGTGCCATTCCGAAAGGTTGCATTCCGATAGAGACCCTCCCATCTCTCGGAAATGGGTCTGTTGCACACTTCGGCTACAAGGTTTTAAAGAATCAATTCCTATGAAAAAAGCCGAGAAAATAACAATGGCAGCATCAAAAAACACTAAAATTCAGAATTAAACTCACAAATTGCGAAAAACACTAGACACTATTCACCCCTGTATCTTTCCACCAAGTGCACGATATTTCGCGAAATTAGCGTGGCACATTCACATAATCACGGCCGACGCTCATCACAGCTGACTTCATAAGCAAATAAACAGTAAACACTGACGGCGTCTGCTCAATTCTTACGTTTTAATATCCTCAATTCCTCACAAAAGGTTGTGAAAGGTACGGAAACCGATATTTGTGTCGAAAACTTATCAAAATGAAACAATAACTCACAGGAGTTCCAAGGATGATTCCAACTTCGATCATCATGCTTGGAACTCCTGTGTGTTATTGTTTCATTTTGATAAGTAATCGACACAAATGTCGGTCTCCGTACCTTTCACAACCTTTTGAGGATATTGAAACGTAAGAATTCGAGCAGACACCGTCAGTGTAAACTGTTTATTTGTTTATGAAGTCAGCTGTGATGACAGTGATGATGACGGCCGTGATGATGACGGCCGTGATTATTTGAATGTGCCGCGCTAATTTCGCAAAATATCGTTCACGTGGTGGAAAGATACAGGGGTGAATAGTGTGTAGTGTTTTTCGCAATTTGTGAGTTCAATACTGATTTTTAGTGTTTTTTGGTGCTGCCATTGTTATAGTCTCGGCTTTTTACAAAGGAATTGATACGTTAAAACGCTGTAGCCGAAGTGTGCAACAGACCCATTCTCCGATTGCTCAGGAGTCATCGAAGAATTTCGAACCTTTCGGAATGGCACCACTCGAAGGTAACAAGCACTCGATTATCGACTCGGCAGCATAACGATACGATCGTTCATAATCAGCCTCCTGACTTCATAGAACAAATAAACAGTAAACATTAACGGCGTCTGTTCGAATTATCCCGTCAAGTATGATTCCACCTAATCGTATCCTTGGAATCCAGTTTATTATTATTTCATTTTGATATTTTTTCGACAAAAATATCGGATTCCGTACTATTCACAACCTATAGTGAGGAATTGAGGATATTGAGACGTAAGAATTTGAACAGACGCCCTTAAATGTTTACTGTTTATTTGTTTACGAAGTCAGCTGTGATGTCAGTCGGTCATGATTATTTGAATGTGCCGCGCTAACCCCGCGAAATATCGTGCACTTGGTGGTAAGACACAGGGGTGAACAGTGAATAGTGTCCAGTGTTATTTGCAATTTCGGGGTTTATTCGTGAAATTTGGTGTTTTCTGATACTGCCATTGTCATTTTTACGGCTTTTTACAACGAATTGATACTTAAGAACGCGCTCTAGCCGAAGCTACAATCGAGAGGCTGATACATTTAATAAGTCCTATCCTAAAGTGAGGCGCGGCAGAGTTGAAGAGCAGAGGGGACGCTTTGAGCGCCCTGCGCATTGTCAGCGAATAAGAGTGTCGACAAAAGAGACAAGCCTGCTCGTAAGTCTGTTTTCCCGTTTAAAATTACATTGGCGGTGGCCCGGAAGAGCAGAAGGGACGTTTTGAGAGCCCTGCGCCTTGTCAGCGATTAAAAGCCCAATAAAACGACGGGTCTGCTCGTAAGTCTGTTTTCCCGTTTAAAATTACATTTGCGGTGCCGCGGAAGAGCATAGGGGACGTTTTGAGAGCCCTGAGCCTTCAAAGCGATTAAAAGCCCACTAAAAAGACGGGTCTGCTCGTAAGTATATGTTTTCCCGTTTAAAATTACATTGGTGGTGGCCCGGAAGAGCAGAAGGGACGTTTTGAGAGCCCTGCGCCTTGTCAGCGATTAAAAGCCCACTAAAACGACGGGTCTGCTCGTAAGTCTGTTTTCCCGTTTAAAATTACATTTACGGTGCCGCGGAAGAGCTGAGGGGACGTTTTGAGAGCCCTGAGCCTTCACAGCGATTGAAAGCCCACTAAAAAGACGGGTCTGCTCGTAAGTATGTTTTCCCGTTTAAAATTACATTGGCAGTACCCCGGAAGAGCTAAGGGGACGTTTTGAGAGCCCTGAGCCTTCACAGCGATTAAAAGCCCACAAAAACGACGGGTCTGCTCGTAAGTCTGTTTTCCTGTTTAAAATTACATTGGCGGTGGCCCGGAAGAGCAGAAGGGACGTTTTGAGAGCCCTGCGCCTTGTCAGCGGTTAAAAGCCCACTAAAACGACGGGTCTGCTCGTATGTCTTTTTTCCCGTTTAAAATTACATTTTCGGTGCCGCGGAAGAGCAAGGGGACGTTTTGAGAGCCCTGAGCCTTCACAGCGATTAAAAGCCCACTAAAACGACGGGTCTGCTCGTATGTCTTTTTTCCCGTTTAAAATTACATTTTCGGTGCCGCGGAAAAGCATAGGGGACGTTTTGAGAGCCCTGAGCCTTCACAGCTATTAAAAGCCCACTAAAAAGACGGGTCTGCTCGTAAGTCTGTTTTCCCGTTTAAAATTACATTGGCGGTGGCCCGGAAGAGCAGAAGGGACGTTTTGAGAGCCCTGCGCCTTGTCAGCGATTAAAAGCCCAATAAAACGACGGGTCTGCTCGTAAGTCTGTTTTCCCGTTTAAAATTACATTTGCGGTGCCGCGGAAGAGCATAGGGGACGTTTTGAGAGCCCTGAGCCTTCAAAGCGATTAAAAGCCCACTAAAAAGACGGGTCTGCTCGTAAGTATATGTTTTCCCGTTTAAAATTACATTGGTGGTGGCCCGGAAGAGCAGAAGGGACGTTTTGAGAGCCCTGCGCCTTGTCAGCGATTAAAAGCCCACTAAAACGACGGGTCTGCTCGTAAGTCTGTTTTCCCGTTTAAAATTACATTTACGGTGCCGCGGAAGAGCTGAGGGGACGTTTTGAGAGCCCTGAGCCTTCACAGCGATTGAAAGCCCACTAAAAAGACGGGTCTGCTCGTAAGTATGTTTTCCCGTTTAAAATTACATTGGCAGTACCCCGGAAGAGCTAAGGGGACGTTTTGAGAGCCCTGAGCCTTCACAGCGATTAAAAGCCCACAAAAACGACGGGCCTGCTCGTAAGTCTGTTTTCCCGTTTAAAATTACATTGGCGGTGGCCCGGAAGAGCAGAAGGGACGTTTTGAGAGCCCTGCGCCTTGTCAGCGGTTAAAAGCCCACTAAAACGACGGGTCTGCTCGTATGTCTTTTTTCCCGTTTAAAATTACATTTTCGGTGCCGCGGAAGAGCAAGGGGACGTTTTGAGAGCCCTGAGCCTTCACAGCGATTAAAAGCCCACTAAAACGACGGGTCTGCTCGTATGTCTTTTTTCCCGTTTAAAATTACATTTTCGGTGCCGCGGAAGAGCAAGGGGACGTTTTGAGAGCCCTGAGCCTTCACAGCGATTAAAAGCCCACTAAAACGACGGGTCTGCTCGTATGTCTTTTTTCCCGTTTAAAATTACATTTTCGGTGCCGCGGAAAAGCATAGGGGACGTTTTGAGAGCCCTGAGCCTTCACAGCTATTAAAAGCCCACTAAAAAGACGGGTCTGCTCGTAAGTCTGTTTTCCCGTTTAAAATTACATTGGCGGCAGCCCGGAACAGCAGAAGGGACGTTTTGAGAGCCCTGCGCCTTGTCAGCGATTAAAAGCCCACTAAAACGACGGGTCTGCTCGTAAGTCGGTTTTCCCGTTTAAAATTACATTTGCGGTGCCGCGGGAGAGCATAGGGGACGTTTTGAGAGCCCTGAGCCTTCACAGCGATTTTAAAAGCCCACTAAAACGACGGGTCTGCTCGTAAGTCTGTTTTCCCGTTTAAAATTACATTGGCGGTGCCTCGGAAGAGCAGAGGGGACGTTTTGAGAGCCCCGCGCTGCGTCTGCCGTTAAAAGCTTTCAAAAAAGACAGGCCTGCTTGTTAGGCTGTTATCCCATTAAAATTACATTGATGGTGCTCCGGAAGAGCAGAATGGACATTTTGAGAGCACTGAGCCTTGACAGCAACTAGAAGACCTTTTTTTGCCCATGTTACATAGCCATGTGAGGCGGCCCCAGTTTTAAAAGATTTAAAAACTCTTGAGGGCGATCGACTCTATTTGTCAAGCTGAATCAATAGAGCGGTCACAAGCTGGGTTTTGGCGACACGACCTTTTTGCCCATGTCACATAGCCATGAGTTGCCAAAGAAGCGGCCCCAGTTTCAAAAGATATGAAAACCCTTGAGAGCGATCGACTCCATTTGCCAAGCTGAATCGATAGAGGGGTCACACGCTGGGATTTGGCGACATCACCTTTTTGCCCATATTACATAGCCATGAGTTGCCGGTGAAGCGGCCCCAATTTCAAAAGATATAAAAACCCTTCAGGGCGAGCGATCGACTCTATTTGCCACGCAGAATCGATAGAGGGGTCAGATGCTGGGTTTTGGTGGCATTACCTTTTTCGTATGTTAAGTAGCCATGAGTTGCCTAAACTATCCATGTGAGAAAAGTTTGCATAAATCTATTATAACTATCTATTATATCTATTATTATTATTACGTCTCAATATCCTTAATTCCTTGCAAAAGATTAAGAAAGGTACGGAAACCGACATTTGTGTCGAAAACTTATCAAAATGAAACAATAACACACAGGAGTTCCAAGTATGATTCCAACTTCAATCATCAACTTTGGAACTCCTGTGTGTTATTGTTTCATTTTTATAAGTTTTCGACACAAGTATCGGTCTCCGTACCTTTCAGAACCTATTTTGAGAAATTGAGGATATTGACGTAAGAATTCGAACAGACGCCGTGAGTGTTTACTGTTTATTTGTTTAAGAAGTCAGCTGTGATGACAGTCGGTCGTGATTATTTGAATGTTCCCCGCTAATCTAGCGAAATATCGTGCACGTAGTGGAAAGATACAGGGGTGAATAGTGTCCAGTGTTTCTCGCAATTTGTGAATTTATTAATGAATTTTTGTGTTTTCTGATGCTGCCAATGTCATTTTTACGGCTTTTTACATACGAAATGTTACTTCAAAACGCTTTAGCCGAAGTGTGCAACAGACCCATTCCAATGGGTCTGTTGCAAACTTTTGCTACAACGATTAAGAGTGTTTAATCTATTGTAAAATCGCCTGAAAAATCCATTGGTGGCATTAGAAAGTTATAAAATGCAATAATAAACTCACAAGTTGCGTTTAATGAAATCCACAATGGCGGAGAAATATCGAACAATCTGTATGCATGCACCGTGAACATCCAAGGATGGCCAACTTTGACAACCTCACTGCAGGTAGAGGTATGTGTTTGTTTACGTTGTGATTGGTTGTGATGGATATTGTGAGGTTGGCTATCCTTGGATGTTTGTGGTGCGCATGCATACAAATTGCTCGATATTTCTCCGCCATCTTGGTTTTCATTAAACGCCTCATGTGAGATTCTTATTGCATTTTATGACTTTCTGATGCCACCAATGGACATTTCAGGCGATTTTACAATAGATAAAACACTCTTAATCGTTGTAGCAGAAGTTTGCAACTGACCCATTGTATTTGTCACTTTTTTTTTTTTTTTTTTTTTTTTTTTTTTTTTTTTTTTTTAAATTTTTAAATTTTTATTTATTGAATTTAGAGGTTAAAAAAGGGAGGCAGAAAAACCGAGCCTCCGTACAAAACGGCCATGAGAGGTTTTGATCATGGCTGCCTTTGTGCTGCCACAACAGAACGCATTCCCAGATCCTCTCTAGCGCTAAAGCTCGTTTGGATCAAGGCTCACCGATGCCAATTGGATGGTCCTACTTTTAGCGTGTACGGGCTATAGATAGAGGGCTTTCGTAATGGCGGCAGCCGGTAATGAGCGTTCCAAACAAAGACATACATTCTCTCTCGCTCTCACAGAACCCCCATGTACTGCCATCTCAATCCAATTTCAAAAATCGTAAATACAGGCAGCTTTCGTGAAATTTTTTTGGCAGAATGGGTCTGTTGCAAACTTTTGCTACAGCGATTAAAAGTGTTGATTCCAATGTAAAATTGCCTGAAAAGTCCATTGGTGGCATCATAAAGTCATGAAATACAATATTAAACTCACAAGAGGCGTTTATTGAAATCCAAGATGGCGGCAAAATATCGAGGAATCTGAAGGTATGCACCGTGATCATCCAAGGATTGCCAACTTTGACAACCTCACTGGAGGTAGAGGTTACGTGTTTGTTTACGTTGTGATTGATTGTGATGGATATTGTGAGGTTGGCTATCCTTGAATGTTCGTGGTGAATGCATACAGATTGCTCGATATTTTGCCGCCATCTTGGATTTAATTAAACACCTTTTGTGAGTTTATTATTGCATTTCATGGCTTTCTGATGCCACCATTGGACTTTTCAGGCGATTATTCATTAGATTTTACAGCGCTGTAGCAAAAGTTTGCAACAGACCCATTGAAATCCTCGAGGCATTTCAATGCAATTTTGATGATATATCGTAAAACAAGGACTTGTAGGTATACGAATTTCGAAACTAGAAAGAGATGGGACATGGGGGTCACGGGAGAGTGATGAGTGAGATAGTTTGGAACGCTACGCGAGTTTTATCACAACCGATTGCTACCGATGAGTGCATTTGTTGTGGTTGCTGGCTAGCCGTTGACTTCGCATTAAAACCGTCTAATGATGTAGCTCGTTGAGTTTGAACATGGACGGAGCCAGCAATTAGGCTATTTTGGATTCTTCCCATTTGCGAATGTATGAGAAACAATCGTTTGGAAATTGAGCCTTGGCCCCCTCAAGATTCGATTGTTTCTTCTACATTCAAATGGATAGAATCCAAAGTTGCCAAATTGCTGACTCCGCCCATGAGTTTGAGTCCTATTGATCTCGAACTATAGAGCAGACCTGTTATTTATGGAAATGAAAAATACCGCCGTCTCATCTGACAACACCGCTTTCTTCAGCTGAGCCGACCACAAATTAATACATTTTTCTTACCTTCGCCGAACGCGGCTTATACAGTCAGTGCCAATGGTCCACCAATGCAATAGTCGGGTCGGGACTCGATAGGGGGAGCCCGAGAAGAAGCGGCGGGGGGGGGGGGGGGGGGTCAGAAACACTGAACAGAGCTCAGTGCCAACGCAGCGCTTACTTCGAGCGAGCCGGCCACGAGGTTCTGAGCACATTGGGACCGGTTCAAGAAAATCCTGAGAAAGGCATGGATTGAGCATTGGCAGCTTTTTCTTAAAAAATGAATTAAATGTGTTATTTGAGGACCCAAGCACGAGAAGGACACTTGTGCAATACAGTGTTTTATTATTTACTCAGTATATTTTTCTTTCCGAGGAAAGCAAATACTTGCATTTCGCTGAAAATTGCACTGAGAATGGGTCATTGGGTCTGTTGCCAGCGTTTGCTAGAGCGCTATGGAGTGATCAATCTCATGTAAAATCGCGTCAAAAGTCCATTGGTGGCAGCAGAAAGTCATAGAATGCAAAAACAAACTCACAAGAGACATTTAACTGAGATCCAAGATGGCGGTAAAATATCGAGCAACCTGGATGCAAGCACCATGAACATCCAAGATGGCCAATCTCACAACATCGATCACAACCAATCACAACGCAAACAAACTCATAACCTCCGATGCTGTGAGGTTGTTAACGTTGGCCATCGTGGATGTTCACGGTGCGTGCACACAGGTTGCTCGATATTTTACCGCCACCTTGGGTTTCAGTTAAACGCCTCTTGTGAGTTTCTGATACCACCAAATGAACTTTTCACGGGATTTTACTTAAGATTGAACACTCTATATTGCTGTAGCAAAAGTTTGCAACAGACCCATTATTCACAATTAATGGGTGTTTTCATGCAGTGATGGAGATAGAGATACTCTCCAAGAAAAATTAAGTCTTCATATTCTTTTAAAAAAATAAAGAAGGAAATGGAATAATGAAACACTGCAATGAAGAAGTGACCTTCTCGTAACCTAAGTCCTCATGTGACGAAACCTGCTCTGAGAGAATTATTTTTTTAATCCAAGGTGTATTTCGTTTGTGTTAAAGAAACTGCACATAGAAACGAAGGGGAAATTCCTTTAATCCAAGGAAAATGTCGCTGCTGCTAGAAGTAAAAGATTCCTTTTTGTGACAGTGAATTTTGAGACCTGAGAGAGATGGGTGTACACTGTACATGGGGGTCACGGGAGAGTGAGTGAGATGGTTAGGAACGCTATGCGAGTTTTGTCACAACCGATTGCGACCGATGAGCGCTTTGTTGGGATTGATGGCTAACCATTGATTTCGCACTAAAACCACAGAATAATACAATCAGAACGGAAACTCCCATAAGAGCCAATGGAAGCAAGTTTGGAATTTAACGGCACCAATAGGCAACGCTGAGGTCCTATAACCCAACATGGCGGACGAGTGTGATTTGTGTTGAAACTCATTTATTTCTGTAAATTCTGGAAAGAAACCTTAAGTTTCCGGCCTCACTTCTCTTCTATTGGCATTTCAGAATGAACATTTCGCGGATCATGTCCTATATTTTTTTTCCGAGCGCGAATCCAGATGTAAACATCCTATATCTCAACATCACAGATTAATACAATCAGAACGGAAACTCTGTCGGATTTAGAAGCAAATTCATTTTGCGTCCGCCATGTTGGGATATAGGATGTTTACATCTGGATTCGCGCGCGAAAAAAAAATATAGGACATGATCCGCGAAAGTTTCATTCTGAAATGCCATTAGAATGAAAGTGAGGCCGGAAAGTTAAGATTTCTTTCCAGAATTTACAGAAATAAATGAGTTTCAACACAAATCACACTCGTCCGCCATGTTGGGTTATAGGACCTCAGCGTTGCCTATTGGTGCCGTTAAATTCCAAACTTGCTTCCATTGGCTCTTATGGGAGTTTCCGTTCTGATTGTATTATTCTGTGCCAACATGGCGGACGCGAAATGAATTTGCTTCAAAAGCCGACAGAGTTTCCGTTTTGGTTGTATTATTCTGTGCTAAAACCGTGTATAATGGTTCGTGCAATGTGGCAACAATGGATTAATTCCCTCCATTAAAATTTATGTTAAAGAATCGATTTAAGGTGAGGCACCTCCTTCGTCTAGAATCGAGTATTTTGTACATATGTTTAAATGACAACAAAGCACAGTTGCCAGATTGAACGATTATTCTTTACTCCTGTGCGCTGTTTCTGGTTGCAGTGACCTTCCAGACCTGTCTCAGCTGGTTTCAGACTGCGCGTGGTCCAGGTTCCTAGTTTCAACTTCGTTCCCGGCCACTGCAAATCCAGTGGAATATAGGCAAAGGCGAGGGGAACGTGGGGGATTGTGGGGGGATGGGGTTACGGTGGTGATGGGGGGAGGGGCAAGAAGCCGCAAGAGTTCGTGCCAAGTAAAGTTTGATTCCTGGCCTAGCTCCCTTTGGACATCAAGATGGCTTAACGAAGTCAGTTTTGAGCTGTGCGGTTTGCTAATCTAGGATGTTTGGCCATTGCATATCAAAGATTTCGCCAAAGTTGCTAAATTTGAGGATTTAAAAAAAACTGCCGACTTTCGCAAAAAGGACCCAACCTTATAATATGAAGAGTGTTTTGACGAACTATTCTCTCGTATTTTATTGCACCACTGGATTCCCCGCAGTGGCGTCGCGTGCCATCTGGCAACAATGCAACTGCTCCATTTAAACTCATTAAATATATCGAATTTTCCTTGTGCACCCCCCTGAATTCGATATTTGACACGAGTTTAAATGGATAGAATAAATTGTTGCCACATTGCACGCGACGCCACTGATTCCGCATGTATCTTAGAAGATCTTTTCACTTTGGCTTCATTTTTTTTTTTTTTTTTTTTTAAATGTGTGCGCACCCAAATACGTGCTTTGAACCAGAGCTGCCAATTTGCGTAGATTTAATGGCATTTTTAAATTCACCGAAGATTCCACCGGTTGAGAAAATATTACAAAGTTTAGTTCAGTGTATGGCTGAACTGCACGAAAACACTAGCGTCTTTTATATTTTCTCAACCGGTAGTCGTCGATAACTTTGAAAACTTGCGGTTATTTTAATTAATTAACGGCGTTCTCACCGATTGAGAAAATATTATAGATCAGAGTATTTTCGTGCATTACAGCCATACACTGAATTGAATTAAGTAATCTTTTCTCAACCGGTGGAATCATCGATGAATTTAAACATGTCATTAAATCTACGCAAATCAGCCGCTCTGCTTTGAACTGAGAATAGAGACCCAGCACATGCTATGCTTCCCGTGTTATGAAAGTGAGGCAAGTAGAATGGGTCAATACCGTCTCTATACATACCTGGCTGCTTCATTGGAAAAATTGGGGTGAGGCTTCGTCTCGCTGTGTGCAAGCTTATGGAATGCTTATGGCGCGTTATCGTGTATTTGGTTGGTTTTTTGAAGTTCAACCAAAGTTGGGAAAGTACGACAAAGAACGTGAAATCGTTTTTCGAGAGGATAAATTACGATTTTGTATCTCACCAATATTCATTCTCTATAAGCGTACGTATACCAGAGACAATATACAGGGTGTTTCTAAAACTTATGTCATCCTCTCTACTACGTATTTTTGAGTCAAAATAAGACTTTTTTTCCCCCCTAGAAACATGTGTCCGAAAATGCCCCCCTTTTGAGCTACAGCCCCCCAAAGTTTTAACAAATTTCTGATTTTTTTGGAATTTCGACCATGATTATGAACCAAAAGTCATGAAAATTGGCGTCCCGAGGTACTTTCACGTGTAAAATCCATGAATGACCTCGAGAAATTCAGAAATGAGGTCTGACTGTACTTTTCAGGCAATCTTATACCTTCAACGACACAAATTTCATGCTACACAAAACACAAAAACACAAAACAACAACACAAAACACAAACACAAACACAAACAAACTAAAAACTAAAAACACAAACTGAAATCAGATGGGAAAAACTATTATCGCTTAAGTCTGCGCTTTTACTGTAGCGAGCGGTCCGAAAAGAAGCAGCGGAGTGGTGGTTTGCATACTTCCTTCCGCTCTTCGTGGTAAAAGCGCTGACTTTTCCACCTTGTGCAGCAATTATCTCGCTTAATACGCGTCGTATCGACCAATATAAAAAGGACCAAATATCTTTCTAAGAGTTTTTTCTGTCTGGTTTCAGTTTTTATTTTTCAAATTTCCAATCCGTAGCATGAAATTTGTGTCGTTGAAGGTATAAGATTGCCTGAAAAGTACAGTCAGACCTCATTTCTGAATTTCTTGAGGTCATTAATGGATTCTACGCGTAAAAGTACCTCGAGACACCAATTTCCATGACATTCGGTTTATAATTATGGTCGATATTCCAAAAAAACCAAATTTTTTTTAAAACTTTGGGGGGCTGTAGCTCAAAAGGGGATATTTTCGGACACATGTTTATAGTGAAAAAAAGTCTTATTTTGACCTCAAAAATACGTGGTGGAAAGGATGACATAAGTTTCAGAAACACCCTGTATCATAGAGACCACGCACTATCTATCTTGCCCATGTTTGCGCGCGGAGGCAACTTTTTTTTCGGGGTGTCAACAGAACACCGCAAACATAGACCATGCGTTGACTGATGAGAAACGCCGTTGAGATTTTTGCCTAGTGAAACCGAAGCACCGAAATTGCATCAGTCAACGTATAGACCGTGTTGGATGCGGTGCACCCTCATGCTCCCCAATACCTAGTAGAGACACGGTATTGTGCTCCCTGTGTTAATTCCTGTTGAGTCCCAAAAATAAGTCAGCCACCGCACGCACGGCTAGTGCGTGGTCTCTATTATATATGTATTGTCTCTAACGTATACCAAGGCGACCCTAACCTCAAGGAAGCAGCCAGGTATGTATGGAGACGGTACTGAATGGGTTCATTTTGGTTCGAGGGCTCAACAAAACAACAGCCAACAGTCGCCTACTGTTGGGTGGGTGAACATTGCTCTAATCCAAATGTACCTGAAAGTCAAAATTTCAATTAGTTAAGACAAACCATACGGAAGAAATCAATCAGAAACTGTCATTTTGCCATTTGAACAAATGCAAATGTATCGATTACTATCGAACATCGATTTTTTACGGAGGTTTAAACTGAGAGAATCCGTTGTGTCCGTCGGTGTGCGGTACCGCAGATTCGAGACACTCATAATTATAGCACAGAATACTCTAATCAGAACGGAAACTCTAATTCATTTTGAAACATTCTTTACTTCGGGCCGCCATGTTCGAAAGTGAGCATCTTCGGCAATCTTCGGCAGATCTTCGGCAACTGGCCGAGTTGTGATTGGTTGTATAGCCTGAAAAAGCATGTCCACCATCTTGAGAAGTGAGTAGGCACAGTTGCCAGTTTGTGCCAGTAAATTCCAAATCTTGTTTCCATTGGCTCTTATGGGAGTTTCCCTTCTGATTGTATTATTCTGTGATTATAGTGCGTGCGTAAAGACCTTCAAGAGTCGAAAAAATTGGGTCCGGACATTTGAGTGTTGCGGAAAGAGAGAGAGAGAGAGAGAGAGAGAGAGAGAGAGAGAGAGAGAGAGAGAGAGAGAGAGAGAGAGAGAGAAGAGAGAGAGAGAGAGAGAGAGAGAGAGAGAGAGAGAGAGAGAGAGAGAGAGAGAGAGAGAGAGAGAGAGAGAGAGAGAGAGAGAGAGAGAGAGAGAGAGAGAGAGAGAGAGAGAGAGAGAGAGAGAGAGAGAGAGAGAGAGAGAGAGAGAGAGAGAGAGCACACACACTTTCTTTCCGGCTCAAAACGCAGCGGCCCGGTTGATCCACTAATAAACATATTGGGCACATCGAACTTCATCGAGCAAAAACCTTGCATTTATTCGCGGTACTCCTCCCCCCCCCCTCCGCCCTACAACAACCGACAACAGCTCCGCTGCACCATGCGAAGCGACGATGAACTTGCAACGGAGGAGGACGAGGAGGATTGAGAAAGAGGGGGGGGGATTTAAAGAGTCAAGAGGTAAGAGGTAAGACCGATTGGCATGACGGGGGGGGGGGGGTCGACGAGATGGAAATCCAGACCGGTTGGGACCGCTCCGGGGCACTCTCCAGTCTCCACCACCCGTTCATAGTCTACCAGCGCTAGAGAGCCAGCGACCGACACACTATGGTCTAAGATCGTTGAAAAGTGGTCAAAAGTCAGAAAGTATTTCTCGTCTATTGAAATAAACACGTTAAAAAATTTTAATTAATAAAAAAAAATTTTAATTTGATAATATTTTTAATATTCAATTAATATTTACTTTTAATTTATAGATTATTTTTATTTTTTCATTTTACAATGATAATTTTTTTTAAATATTTTATTTTTAATTTCATTAATTTAATTTAATTTAATTTTTTTTAATTCATTTTTTTTTTTTTTTTATTTTTATGCAATAATATTATAATGATAATTTTTTTTTTTTTTTTTTTTTTTTATTATATTTCATGTTTAATTTCTAACGAAGTTAGAAATTGAGAAAGTATTGCGATGGCGCAAATGGCTGTCTGTTTATATCCCGGCATACTTTTTGAACCAATGGTCCAGAAACATCCAAATTTAGCAGAGAAGTTGCTTTTAATATTACCCTGAGGGAATTTTTTGTGTTTTTTTTGTTTTTACATTTTTTATTTTAAACAAGTTATGGAGGATAAAATGTTTCCATTAAATTCAATATGAAATGGGTAAACAAAGGGTAAATAGGAAGATTTTGAATAACGAAGTTAGAAATTGAAAAAGTATTGCGATGGCATAGACGTCTGTCTGCCAGTCTGTACCCCGGCTTATAAATTTTGAATCAATGGTCCAGAAACATCCAAATGTTGCAGAAAAGTTGCTTTTAACATTCCCCTGAGGATTTTTTTTTTTTTTTTTTTTTTTTTTTTTCGAAATTTTAAATTTTAAGCAAGTTACGGAGGATGAAATGATTCCATTAAAATCAATGGAAAAATGGATAAAATGGGTGAACGTAGGGACAAATTGGAATGTTTAAAATATAGCTGTTTGCATTTTGATGGAAGTTTACAAAAACATTCTGCAACCAGCCTACTGTAAAATTAACCCCTTAAAGAGTGAACGGGGATCTTCCCCAGAATATTAAAGGGGGGTCTGAGGGTCTCTCCCAGAATACTAAAGGGGGGTTTGGGGGTCTCCCCCAGAATATTATAGGGGGGTCTAGGGGTCTCCCCCAGAATACTAAAGGGGGGTTTGGGGGTCTCCCCCAGAATATTATAGGCGGGTCTGAGGGTCTCCCCCAGAATACTAAAGTGGGGTTTGGGGGTCTCCCCCAGAATATTAAAGGGGGGTACAGGGATCTCTCCCAGAATGTTGAGAAAATGTCTAGGGGGTTTCCCCTATAAAATATAAGGGGGTCTGGGGGCTCCCCCACATTAAGTTTCAATTGAAAAAGTGTTCGTGGGGTATTCTCGACAAATTATTTTTTACTGATTTGTGGCCAATTTATTTCGATGTCAACTCATAGTGCGGCGACCGGGACCCAACCTGACTTGGCCAGGCGCGGGCGCTAAAGCTACAAGAACCACTAGTCGAACCCCCCCCCCCCCCCCACAGGTTGGTACCTGCCCCTTATCACCCGTCCTCCACTGTAAGACTGAATCCCTGCCTACCGATACTTCAGCCCGTCTGTCTGAGCCGGAGCCAAAGCCAAGCCAAACACTAAACTCAAACGCAAAGTAGTCTCGCATCGTCCTCCAATTCGTTCATATGCGCGCGCATCCGAACTCCAGTTTCCGTGCGGTAGGACTCGCGAGTGTGTGAGAATCGCGAGGAGAGGTCCGGGGTTCGATACCCGACGCGGGGCGCGGAAAGTGTTTGTTTACATTGTGTGTTTTGTTTTGTTTTTGTTTTGATTTGGTGTTGGTTCTTTTTTTTTTTTTTGTTTATTTTTTTTGTTTTTGTTTTTTTTTACGTCGCGTTTTTTTGATAAGAGTGTTGCGTCAATAGTTTAACAGTTCGAAGATCACCTGCGCACTTTTTGTGAGGTTTATTTGTGCACTTATGTGAAAGTGGTGTTCTGTGCGCGTGTGTTTGTGCAAGTGTGTGTGAGAGTCTCGACCGATTGTGAACCTACCTCAACTGCACTTCATGTTTGGTAAGCTTTGCTGACGCTTATAATTGGCATGCGTTTCGGCTTGCACCGTGATGAATTGCGAATATATTTGATGCATAAGATTTTTTCGCTTTAATATTGAAACATAAAAAAAGAAAAGAAGAAGGGGAAAAAATAAGTTAATTTAACTATTTACAAAGTTAAAAGTATGGACACACTTAAAAATTGTTGGTTTTACTATAGTTCAATTAGATCAACTATCTCCGTGCACAGTAAAAAAAAAAAAAAGAATTGGTTCGCTGGACTAATTAATTATCAGCGAAATGTGCGCAATCAGATTAATTAGTTGTACTCACCCAAAAAGTTAGGTACTTCAACCAATAATTTGTAACTGATGCCAATTATATTGGACGCACCATACTAATTTGAGTTTCTACCCGGTTCTAATTTATTGGTTAGAGTGCCTTATTTATTGGGCAAGGACAACCGATAAATTTGATTGCGCTGATTTCACTAATAATTCAGGCGAACCAATTATTTTTTTTCTGTATGCTGAGTTAATTTAACTGGTTCAAATTGTGAAACCAACAGGTTAAAAGGGCGTCCATACTTTCAACTATGTAAATAAATAAACTCGCCACTTTTTTTTTTTCGAGTAGTGATACTCATTGAAAAAGTAAAAAAATTGATTTTACCATGATAGATAAACCTATTTTGTCAAAACAATGATGCCGTTGTAAGCGGTATTCTGTTACGCTAATTTCGTTTCTGAATCAGTGGCGGATTTTAAACCTCAGCATTGACAAGGCAACAAAAATTAAAGACCTAAGCACCGGTGATCTGAAGTGAGCGGGTGACCGGGAGGGTGGGGGGGGGGGGTTGATGTAATCGGAATGGCAAGAAAAAGGAGAATTCAGGAGTCCTTTTACGAAAATTTTTAGTAAAAATTGAGGCAAAAACTGTGCAATTCTATCGGCGAACATTTTGATGTGATTTTAGGGCTGGTTCCCGTTTTCTGCAATGATGAAATTTCTAAAAATAAGTCCTATCCCGTTACATACTGTTCATGAGTACCCTTCATACGAGGGTCATTCAGAAAGTAACATTCCCAATTTTTTTCCTCACGTCCTAATTAGGATGAATTCAATCGGAAAACGGATTCTAAACGCGCCACTTTCTATAGTATAATGTCGATCTTTTTTCTCTCATAGAATTCAAGCAAATGGTCCTCAAAAGTTAATTTTTTCGGAACCCACCAGTGGCGTCGCGTGCCATTTGGCAACAATGCAACTTCTCCATTTAAACTCATTAAATATATCGAATTTTCCTTGTGCACTGTGCACCCCCTGAATTCGATATTTTACATGAGTTTAAATGGATAGAATACATTGTTGCCAAATTGCACGCGACGCCACTGGAACCCACCTCGGAAAATTTCACTTACATTTACAACTACAGGAGCGTCGGGCAAAAAGTGTGGTTCCCTATCTCATAACTGAGCAACAAACAATGGAAAAGCAATTTGAAAAGTGCATTCAACGAAATTTTTTTTCATAATTTTAACACCGGGTTTGAAATTGAAATCGAACATTTGACGAAATGAATGCGATTTTTTTGCAGCCCCCTTCCGTCACCAAAAAGTCCAAAAATTGTTATACTGGTGAACAAGTGGTGAAAAGTGCGTGTCCTTAATCATTCCTGCTTGTTTAATCGTGCACGTCCTTATTTTTGCCGAATTTTACGTAAGGACTAATATGTCATATTGCTATAGCGGAAGTAAGTGGCAGACCTACTAACGAGTGGATCTTGGAAGTTATTCTCGGGAGTTCTATCGGATATCGGCGGCGGCTTTGTTCTGCAACAAACTGGTGCAAAAAACAGCAGTTTTCACCTTTTTTAAGCATTCCAAAGTTTTTTATCAGTCTGTATCCATGTGGTTTTCCGTTCCCGAACAATGGAGCTCTTGCAAACTTTTGCTAGGAGCAAATGAATGGTCCAATTGGATGTAAAAAGCAGCGAAAATCACAAAAATCAAACCGAGGAAGTTTAAAATTCAGTAATAAACTAACATAACTGCTATAACGGCTAGATCGTAACGGCGGTTCAACGCAGGTATCATGGGAGATTCCTGTCTAATTTGTCACTTTCTCTTCGGAAAAACAGAGATCGGTATGTCTCAAATTAGATACTCCCATTATAACTGCGTCTCTCCACCATTAAGCCCGATTTTGAGAGTGAATTTCGTGATTTTTTAATGCACTCATCGTCATTTTTACAGGTTTTTGTACAAGAATCAACTTCTCAATCCCCTGTAGCAAAATTTTGCAAGAGCGTCATTATGACAAAAAGATATATGACACTCAGAAGCGACATAGAAAAACGATGACATCTCCACATTAAACCATCCATCCGTCATAATATCATAAAAATTCCAGAGACATAAAATATGACATATGGCTTTGCAATATGATAGCCGAGCGAGGCTGGGAAATCGACGAGGTTGGAACTAGAAACGCATACCTCGAAAGAAATAAAACAGATTCCAGTTTTATGCCGCAACCATTGAAAAAGTTTGGATGGACATAGGACAACCGAATTCTTACTGCGAAAGTTGTGTTGGAGATAGTAAACTTGTCCTTTTGATATATCTGGTGCGGTGCTGTTCTATGTTTTGTTTTAATATTCGGTTGCAGAGGCGGATCCAGCAATTTGATAACTATATGTATTATTCCCATTTGAATGCATGAGAAACAAGCGATTAATCAAAGGCGCTGTAGTCTTTGTGACCAAATCGGGAAACCGTGTTCATCAAATGGGGGTTAATTTTCCGATTCGGTGACAAGGTTCATTTTACAGGTACTTACTAGCATGGACATATATAATTGGCCAGATAATGCTACACACTACACAACTAGAGTCCCTATATATCAAAGAGTCTCGACACGTGAAGAAGAAGTCGAAGGGGCGTCCACTCTGATTGGTTGGGTTTACCGAGGAGGCGTGTACGTCTTCTCGTAGGGGTGTTTTAACGGTTCTCTTATGGAGAATAACACAGAACGCCTCCTCGAGCTCCGTGACTGCCTAAAATCTAGCAGCCAATCAGAATCTATACTCCGTATGGCGAGACTCTTTGATGTACAGGGACTCTATACACAACTAATACGTGTGTTAAATAAGCTGTGTTTTGCTTATAGCAGACCCTGACCAGAGTATGCAACACGCAACACAACTAATACGTGTGTGTTGAACGGCTGTGTGTTGCGTATTGCATACCCTGGCCAGTGTAGGCAACACGCAACGCAACTAGTGCGTGTGTTTTAGATGGCTGTGTGTTGCGATTTGCATACCCTGGCCAGAGTATGCAACACGCAACACTACTAATACATGTGTGTTGAACGGCTGTGTGTTGCGTATTGCATACCCTGGCCAGTGTAGGCAACACGCAACGCAACTAGTGCGTGTGTTTTAGATGGCTGTGTGTTGCGATTTGCATACCCTGGCCAGAGTATGCAACACGCAACACTACTAATACGTGTGTGTTGAACGGACGTGGGTTGCGTATTACATACCCTGGCCAGAGTATGCATTACGCAACGCAACTAGTTCGTGTGTTAGATGGCTGTGTGTTGCGTATGCATACAATGCTATCGGAGGGACCAGTTTAAATTAGAGTCCCTACATACTATGAGAGTTGTGAGTTGTGCCATTGCTGAATCCACTTATGATTGGCTCTCAGATTTAGGCTGTCAAGAAAGCCTCAAGAGGCAAATGCAAATGGCGGAGGGTTTGTTTACTTTTCACGCACTCGCTTTTATCGCACATTTACTGCACCAGTGACCGTGGTAATTATTGTTGATTTTTCCAATGCTTAAATTTTA
Organism: Trialeurodes vaporariorum; assembly: GCA_011764245.1. NCBI lineage: Eukaryota > Metazoa > Arthropoda > Insecta > Hemiptera > Aleyrodidae > Trialeurodes > Trialeurodes vaporariorum. Next base: position 4,409,166 of record VMOF01000013.1, read on the forward strand.
TGACGAACATTATCTCTTTCAATAACGACCGTTATTGACAAGAATCAGAACCTAACCTCTATTAGAAGTACCGAAATCGCGGCAACAGCGCAGAGGCAAACAGCCAACAGCCAACCGCCATTTGCATTTTGCCTCTTGGCGGCTCAATTGATCCGCTTCTTTTTGAGAGTATTGGCGCAACTCTCCTAGTATATAAGGACTCTAGTTTAAATGGACCTTGGACCAAATAATGTTAGGTCCCGAGCATTAAATTGCGTGCATCTTGCGTGCGGTTTTGACCAATCAGAGAGCTTAGAGAGGTTTTGACGCTCGAGACCTAACATTATTTTTCCCTTGCCCTTTACAACTATGGTTTGTGCGGCATGCAGCGTGGCAGCGTTGCATTTTGCCGATTTGAATCCATGAAAAAATATCGAACCATCGGATGTGCGGTGAACACCCTTTGAAACGACCTTTTACACAGGATTAAATTAATGAAATTTAAAGTTGTCAAATAGCACGCTTCATCATACATACAAGTCAATGAACCATGGAACCTCTATTACTTCACAGACACGTCCATTCCATGACGTTCCATTTTCCACTCGATCATTTACGTTTCATAGAATACTCGATCCTCATTAATGAACCATGAAACTACTCACGCATTCTGATTCACCACATGCACATTGCACGTGCCACAAGAAAAAAAAATTATGAATGGGATGATGAAAATTGATTAATTAATTTATAACAAGAACACAAAAAACGTGTAAAAAGGGGTGGGGGGACAAAAATCCAAAACAAAACCACAAAAAGCAAACAATGAAAACTGGTGCAATGAAAAGAACGAACGTTGTACTAGCGGAATAGAAAGAAAATGAGAGAAAAATTGAAAGGGGGGGGGGGACAGTTAAAGCGAAAAAGAAGGAGCAGAAACGTCTAAGAGACGGTTTAAGTTTCAGCAAATTTTGGCGATCGAATATCATTTATCGTCGTGCGATATTCGAGAAATTTGCATTTTATTTTGATGATATCCGATTGTTTCGTTGGTCTCACCGCGGAGACCGATGAATTCCAACTATTGGATGTTTCGAATTCACCTCCGGAAGTAGATTCTAGATTTCGAATTGTTGCAACCGGTGTCAGAAATCTCATCTGCTATCCTTTTTGACTCCTTTTGCCACGATAATTTCGGAAACGTCAAACTTTTCGAATAAAGTTTATTGTATAGACCATGCGTAGAAGTCATTTTCCTACGAGACAAACATAATTTTGGCTTCAAAAACGGCAGTTTTTTTGGTTAAAAATGGCCATGTCATTCAGAGCTGATTTAGAGGTTATGTTATGGAATATTACTATCGCAGTTTCCATTTTCACGAGAATATCATTCAGAAGTTCAGTCTCGACTCTCATTGGCTAGATTTTTCACCGCTCCGTGTCATCAGTTAGCGATCACCTATTCTTGAAGTGGATAATATTCGATCGCTAAAATTTGCTTATTGATTTGTCCTGAACTGAACTGAACTGTGTAATCTTTTCTCAACCGGTTGAATCATCATCGGTGAACTGAAAAAGTTCATTAATTATACGCGAAACGGCAGCTCTGGTTCATATACCAAGCAAAAGAACAAAAAAAAAAAACAAAAGAATGAAAACTGACGCTGCATGCGAAAGAAATAAACGAACGTTAAACTCGTCATAAAAAAAAGTTTAAAAAAAAAAAAAAAAAAAAAAAAAAAAAAAAAAAAAAAAAAAAACAGCTAACGAAACGGAAGGAGCATGCGCGTCTAATTGCATACCGATGCTCATATGATGATGCTGCCCCGCAGAAGGTATGACGATATCACAGTTTTTATATAAACCAGGTCTTGTTTTTTGCGCCCGGAACCAAATCGGGTTGATCCCAACTCCTGTCTCCTTCATCTCTCCTTACGTTGATTAATACGATTTTTCTCCTCCCCCCTCCCCCTCCCCCTCGCCCTCTAGCTCTCTTTACGAATACCGTTACTAGAGAGAGCGCCATAAAACGGTTTAATGGATAATAGCTCGCACTGATTAGCGATTGCAAGTACCTGGCTTTAGAAGAAGCGCATCTGTTGATTGGCCAGTTTGTTTTACAGCGTTGTCATTTTTTTTTTTTCAGTCGAGGCTCGTAAACAGTAGGGTAATCTTGGGGGGGGGGGGGGATTTTTCCCCTCCAATATTTGAGGAGGGGGGAAAAGTATCGTACCCATAACATAATTTGATAATTTTTTTTTTTTTTTTCATAATTTGATGAAAAAGAAGAAGGGAGAAAAGAAAAGACGAAAAAATACAAAAAAAATCAAGAAAGAAAGGAATAATTACAGGAACAGAGAAGCAAAAAATGGCAAAAATAAGTGGCTCTATTTTACCCTGAAACTGCGCCTGAAGTACCTAAATGTAAAGTTAAAAATTCCTCTGTTGTCAATGAAATAAAGAAAATATACATTGAGTCTACTAACTTCTGTTCTGTCGATTGGTTATCTTTTAAAGATTCAATTGCTTAAAATATAGTCTGAGAGGACCCAAATGTTCAAATTTTTCTGGGGGAATACCGCCAAACCTCCTATTACTGGAAAGTGTCCCCCCCAGATTCCCTAAAGTATTAGACTATTTGCTACCCCCTCCCCTCAAAAATAATCTCAAATTTTACGCCACTGAGCGGAACATTACATTTACTGCAGTTTTAAATTTCCAGAAAGACTTCTAATCGGGAGGAATAGTTTCCAAAAGCCTAGAAATATCAGCTTCACCAATAAGCTGAAAGTCTAAACTGAGACATTCCTTTTTTGCCTGAGAAATTAAGAAAATAAACGTAAAATCTATTTTTAATTTTTTTAAAATTTGGTGGTATTTTATGCGCTAATATTGCTTAAAATATCGTCTGAGAGAGCCTGAATTTTCAAATTTTTCCGGGGGAGGACCCGGACCCCCCCTTTCACGGGGGGGGGGGTGTCCCAGACCCCCCCATTGTGCAACTCTCAAAAGTTGCCCCCCCCCCAATAAAAATCCCAAATTTATGCCACTGCTCGTAAATAGACCTGCCGGCTGCAGGCTAATTCTGAACGATCGTATCGTAATGCTATCGCGATCGATAATCGAGTGTGTGTAATTTTATGTGTGATGTCATTAAGATTAGGTTTCATTCCGATAGAAACCATCCCATCTCTGTGGAAATTCACCGATGACTCCTGAGTTATCGGAGAATTTTCGCACAGATGAGAGAGCAGTTCTATCGTAATGAAACCTATCGCAACGAATGACATCACCCCCAAAGAGCTATACAGCGATAGAGAAGATTGGCAGGAAGAGATATTGAAATTTTAAGGAGGTATAGCCATGATGGAAATCTCTTATGGACATTTTCACACAGGCTCGCTCACTTTTTTTAACCTTTAAATTTAAAAAAAAAAAAAAAAAAAAAAAAAAAAATTAGACAAATACATTTGAAATTGGTTATAAACGAAAGCGCAAGTGTTTTAGAGTGGCTATCTGGACACAGAAATCGATACATCTCTTTTTTCTGGAAATATTTTCGCACGATAAAGAAACTGCACATAAGAGAAATATGAAAAATTTTCTCACCTGGATAGTTGAATTAAAATTGTGAATTAAAAGTGTTGAATTAAACACGTGGTTTGACTGGTGCATCTAAGATGACCCGCTCGTTTTTGTAACATGTTTATATTGACCTACGATATAATTTTTCTCGGAAAAGATGAAAAAATAAGTTTTTTCTCCCTCTATTTTGTTTGCACTCACTGGGGCTTATGAATAAAAAAATGCAAAAATGTAAGGGGGCCAAAAAGGGTTAAAACCCCCTTTAACATTATAACTTCATCAGGTACTGCTTCCATCTGTGAACGATACAATAGCATTCGAATGCGTATTCATGAAATTTAAAAGAGGGTGGCCACCTTAGGTGAATCAAAAATATTTAAGGGTGGCCACCTTAGGTGCACGTTTTGCGCGATGTCAAAACCCTACTTTTTTTTAAACGAAAAAAAAAAATCCAAAAACAAAACAAAATTTTAAAAATTAAATCAGTATATGATACAGCCAACTGTCTGAAGAGTAAATTGACGGATTTCGTTTTTTCTCTCTCTCATGCTTTATAAGTGCAAATTGGCTCCAAGCTTAGGTATGGCCACCTTGGGGTCACCTACCTTATGACAAATAATACACTAGTTATGAAAATAGTATCGAGTCCGGTACATGAGCTGGCAACTCACTATAAAGTACTGTCCATCATTTTTCCCCTTTTTCCTGCCGCGTAAACCTTGGCGGGCAATTTAAACATCAAACTCCTCCTTTTTTCTTCAACGGTAAGCTGCCTTCACATATTTTCAATTTCTCGCGAATTACCAGCAATGATTCTTCCATATCATACCACAAGTAGGTCAGCTATAATTATTGGTGGTAACTGGTAACTTCTTTTCTCTCCTCTCTCTCTCTCTCTCTCTCTCTCTCTCTCTCTCTCTCTCTCTCTCTCTCTTCGATCAGGTGAAGTTCTGCGCAACGTTTTGCGCTGACCAGTACACAATGGGTAGAACTTTGCAATTTCGCGGACAAAAATCAGCAAAATAAAGTGACCTGACCTTAAACGATGCGTCTGTTGTCCACACTTTTTCTGCAAGCAATTTAAGGGTCGAATCAGATGTAAAAGCTTGCACAAATAACGATGAAAGTACTAAAAACTCACGGAATCCACTCCTCGTTTATAAAAATGTCAAACGCTTTTACGAGTGCGATCATTTATAGGGATTTGATTTAAAATCTCGATGGAATGCGGAGACACATAGAGACGGTGCACTATACGCTTTAGCGATTACATTATTTTAATACATAGGGAAGATTTGAGGCACACTGAATTTTCGGGGATTCGACAAAATAACATGTAAAACAACAGTCAACACCTTTTGATGTCGCATGGTGTTGAACGGTGACATTCGGAAAACACGGGGGGATGGGCGGGAAGTGAAGATGAGGGTGCTCACCATTCAACACCATGCGACGTTGACTGTTGTTTTGTTGAATTCGCGAGAATTTAGAGTGCCTCTGCTGCAGCTATTTAGTGCTCCGTCTCTATTTGTCTCTGATGGAATGAGACAAAAAAATTGTTTTTCAATACATTTATTTTAAAAAGGAATTAAAGTTCGGAATTTTATTTAAAAAAAAAAAAAAAAAAAATCAGTCAGTTAATTTTGTGCAGCATGTTAAGATGTACAGTTGAAAAAAATAGCTCCATATAGGTTCAAGTGGTCTTGAGGTAATATGTATCGAAAGTTTGGTTGATTTCCATGGTGAGGATAAGAGAATTCCCCTTAAATGGCTTCAGGAGAACGTTAGCGAAAGCTCCATTATTACGGGTTGGAAGAGATTCAAGTGCGTAAAGTTTAGGCCTCGAAGCTTTTAAAAAATAAGTTTAAATAATTTTAACTTTCTCATTTTTGACCAAAAAATTAGGCATGTCTTTCCACTGTGTATTCGCTCATCCTGACTAGCTAGAAAACTAGTAATCGCGAACAGTACTTAAGAGTGGTTGTCAGGAGGGAGAATTTAATGATCCATGAAAGCTTTTATTTTGTGACCGAAGACAAGTCTTGGGTAGGCCAAGGCTGCAATTCACGTTATGAAGCGGATATGGCTTTCATTTTGAGATCAAGAGAATGAAAAATAATCGAATATCTACAGCAATTTTTTATGGTCGTAATGTTATTTGGTCGATTTATGTGAAACAACGATTTATGTGAAACAACGTGTGTTTAAGTTTATGTTTGAATGCGCTCGTTAATTCAGTGATTGTTTTTTGGGCGAATTTTTTAGATTGACAATGATATACTCATAGGCATCATAACCTAAAAACGTGTCAAAAAGTTGGTAATCTTCCATTGTTTATTTAGATAATTTGTGGTCTCGAACGATGCTCTCGCAAGCTTTTGCTACAAACAAATGGGCAAGTTGCGAAAGTTCAATTTTTTTTGTTTTTGTTTTGTTTTGTTTTTTTTTCTTTGTTTCTAATTTTTCTTACGAGCAAATGAAAACAATCGGTAAGCTGAGCACAATAAGGATGACTTTGTTTCCTAACTGGGTTTCATGATTGTAGAGAAGCGGAAATTTTGACCTTTTTTTTTTTTTTTTTTTTTTTTTTTTGGTATGCATCTTATACATGAATTTGTTCTTTTTGCGGTTCCGCCAATATTTGGGTAAAAACACGATCTGTAAATTTTCTTTCTGAATATAGTATAGAGCGACATATAGTATCGATTGCCCCCTCTCTGGTTCCCAAAACACTGTAATCCAATGGAGCAGTTGCAAGGGTCTGAAATTTTGTGTTTCGTATAAAGAAAATGATAGTATTTGATAAGCTGAGCACAATGATGCCTTTGGTTTTTTCATGAGTTTCCCAATTTTGGAGATTCACACGTGGAAATTTGTAAAAAATCGTGTGCGTATAAGTAGTGAAATCACTACGCGGAATGGGGCAGTTGCAAGGGTCTGAAATGTTGTGTTTTTAAAATAGAAAATGATAGTACTTGATAATCTGAGAACGATGGTGCCTTTGGATATTTCCTAAGTATCTTGGTTTTGGAGATACACACGTGCAAAGTTGCAAAAATTCGTGTGTGTAGTGACGTCACTACGCGGCATTCCCATCTAAAACAATGTATTTTGGGCCTAAATCTTATCTCCGGAACAATGGGACTTAATTAGAAACCAAAGGCATCTTCGTTCTCAGCTCATCCAGTACTATCATTTTCTTCATAAAAAACACAACATTTCAGACCCTTGCAACTGCCCCATTCCCATTAAATACAATGCCTTTTCGGCCAAAATCTCACCTGGAACTTAACTAGAAATCAAAGGCATCTTTGTTCTCAGCTCATCCAGTATACTTTCATTTTCTTCAAAAAACAAAAACACAACATTTCAGACCCTCGCAACTGCCCCATAAAATTTCCTCATAAGAGCATATTTGAACGGAAAAACTACTAAACCAAAAGATTAATGCGACCATTTTCAATTTTTGCGGTTATGAATTCTGCGTCCTTGAAAATGCTTCGTTATGCCTGGTTGCACGAATATAACTGCTGGAATCATCAAGATATTACAGATTAAATGATGAATTTGATGAAGAGTTACTGCTGCCATCGTTATTTTTGGGAGTTTCTACACCAGAATCGACTATTAAATCTCTTACAGCAAAAGTGCGCAACAACCCCATTAGAACTGTGATCATCTGCAGCAAAAATTTGAAACAAGCTCATGGTATTACTAGACGAATCGAATGGCAACTACTCAATGCAACTTCAATACAAGGAGACGCGATCAAGCGAAATGAAAGCTACAGACTGAATCAGTCGATGGAGAGCGAATTCATTTGTATCGGGATTTCAAGACAAGAAAAAGAAGAAGAAGAAAGAGAAGAAAGGAGCGACTCTCGACTGACAACAGACTATAGAGACTCGTCTTCGCATTAAGGAAATGTAACTCAAACCTCCGCGCTTACTCTCACACTCACGCACACACACACTCACAGAAACACTCACACACATAAATGTATACAGGGTGGGCCAAAAGTCTTGGGACGGCTTCGTAACTTTTGAACGGCTGCAGATACAAAAACGAGACTTGAGGGATGTGACGCATCATTAGAAAGATCATAAAAAACAGCAAGACGGTGTAAGCCAAGGGTCGATATCTTTCTTAGTTTTCAATAAATCGAAGGTCAAAGTTTGATTTGGACCCATTTTCAAAAAATCATTCCTTCTATTTCTAAAGTCGGAATGTAAAACTAGGGGTCAAGAATACTCTAAACTCAAAACAGGGACTTGCTGTTTAGAGTATTTTAGACCCCTAGTTTTTAAAATTCCGACTTTTGAAATAGAAGAAATGATTTTTTGAAAATGGGCCAAAATCGAACTTTCACCTTCGATATGTTGAAATCTAAAAACGATATTGACCTTTGGTTTTTTGCCAAAATACTCAGTTTCTAATGATGGGCCACAATATAGGGGTTGCCATTTGAAAAAATTTGCATCGGAGGGTCTAATCCCCCCTCCCCCCCCCCCCTTGGAGGGGTTCTCCCAAAATGTTGACCCCTTCAAAACATAGGTTCTTCTAAGTTATAAACGTTCCCCAAGTTTCGTTTTTTTTATATCTGCAGGCGTTCAAAAGTTATGAGGCCGTCCCGGGACTTTTGGACCACCCTGTATACTATGATGCTCGTATGTATACGAGTCGCGCGTAAGCATTGAGCATGCACGCACACACATGTAAACAAACACCCGCCTAGTCGCGATAGTAGACACTAGACATCGCTCCGCGACTTGACTCGCGAGTGAAGCAAGCAGTGAGAGCAGAGGCTCACTGCCTCGCAGGTCTCGCGGGACACAACAGCGAGAACGACAGGACAGGTCAAACAATGAAAGTTAAAAATAGACAATAGATGCGCACAATGTTGCCATCCCATAAAGACTCTCGCCCATTGCCATAAAGGCTATGATATAGGAATTTATCTTTCCCTCTCGTTCTTCCAACGGCGGATCCAAGAAATTTGACAACCATGAATTCATCTCATTTGAATGTATGAGAAACAATCGATTCTTGAGGGGGCCAAGACCCTTTCACCAATCGATTGTTTCTGATCTACTCAAATGGGATGAATTCAGGGTTGCCAGATTGCTGGATCCGCTCAGAGTCCCTATGTATGAAAGAGTCAAGACACGTGAACAGAAGTGAGGAAGAATAGGAGGTGTGAGAAGCCTAGCCTAGAGGCGCGCCAATCTCTTCCATCTCTCTCATTTCCCATTTGAATGCATAAGTAGGAAAAGGATAGAAAGAGGGGGTTTTATTCCCTTGTCCATCCGTGTATAACATACGTTTTTTAATGGAGAAAAGAGAGAGATGAAGAAACTCTCGGTGCGCCACTGGTTCCACCGATTTTTCGCCAACTTTGAACTTGCATAAAACTCTGAACCTCGCGTCGTGTACAATTTTTCTTCGGCCCTCGAGAACTTTAGCTCAACAGCAGACTTAGAGTCCCTATATATGAGAGAGTCGAGACACGTGAACAGTAGTGAAGAAGAAGAAGGGGTTTCAGGAGCCTGGAGGCGCGCCTCTTGTTTACATTTTTATCCAACGATCTTCCCGCCAAAGATTACTTATACATGTATTCGTGCGTACGTGTAATCTTTGTTAGGTCAACCTAACCTTCAATACCCGTTGGTTTCACAACCTATTTTAATTTACAGTGAAGAGTAATGCGTGAATTTTATTCTGTACTGAATACCATATAGGCAATTTCTATTTCTATCGTAAAGGATTTGAAAGAACTGTGCTCCGGTAGTACACCTAAAACTCCGGTAGAGCTGAGGCACGTGCTGATTCAGATAGCTTCGCGGAGCAAAGTTCGGTAGAGCGTGAGCAAGTTCTCCGGAAATGTATGTAAAGAAGAGTGAAAAAAGAGCGAGCCGCTACCCCGTATCGCTCCGGCGTGTATCAATCCAGAGTCCAGAGCGTTACCACTGCGCCACTCAGTACTTGTAAAAGACAAGGGCTGATTGCTGCGTACATAGGGGAAGCGCTCCGAGGCGCACACCCTTTACGATGCGCTGAGTTAAGTGAGCAATCTCTGAGAATATGCTCCTAAATTGTATCGTAGCGTTCTTTCAGAGATCGCCGATGACAAATCCACAGAGTTAATTGATTTCAAGAGTGATCCCGTTCTATTTTTTTTTTAATTCGGGTTTTCAGTTTTTTTAATCATGGAAGTTTGGCAACGCACGAATCATCACGAATTGTTTCCATAATAAAAGTAGACACAATTTGCTAAAAAATGGTTCAAACTGCATGCTGGTGAAATGCTTTGAAGTGGAGTTACGAGGGTTTTGAAGTTGGCGCTTCCACGAAAAAGGTCGCCCGAGGGGCGGGGCGGGGCGACAGGGTGTCCCAAAAAAATCGGAAGTGCTTGGAAGTTAGCTCCGGTGAGTTTTTCCCATTCTTTATGTCGATACAAAGTGACTGGGTCCATTCCGAGGTCTATTGGTAAAGAGCAACCCTTGCCTCAACCCCTTTAAAGTTTCAGTGATTTTCCCATTTAAAACACATTTGGGTCTCCGAGGACAAACGGCGCAAATTCATCAAACGGCCGAAGAGGTTTCCCTGATAAAGTAGGCTACATTTTGACCATTAAAATCGAAAGTAGACTCAAAATTAGGTTGACTTATACTAAATTTCACCTTTTTTTTTCAAAGTTTTTCCATGTTTAAAGAGGAGGTCAAATCGGGGTTTTGCTCATGTTTGACCCCCTATCCTGATTATAAAGAGACTTAAAAATTTGTGAATAGATATCTTACCCGACCCAATTTTGCGTCTACTTTCGATTTTAATGGTCAAAATGTAGCCTTCTTTATCAGGGAAAGCTATTCGGCCGTTTAAAGAATTTGTGCCGTTTGTCCTCGGAAACCCAAATGTGTTTTAAATGGGAAAATCACTGAAACTTTAAAGGGGTTGAGGCAAGGGTTGCTCTTCACCAATAGACCCCGGAATGGACTCAGTCACTTTGTATCGACATAAAGAATGGGAAAAACTCACCGGAGCTAACTTCCAAGCACTTCCGATTTTTCTGGGACACCCTAATGGGGCGTACTACAGGTGGTAGAAGTTGACATAAACTGTTTCTCCCGTCCAAATGACTTGAAAAGTGTGTCAGGGGTATTTTTAACGCTGAATTCAAATTTTGCATCAGTTTTTCAAAATTCGAAAATCCAAGATGGCTGCCGACCAATTTTATTGCCGATTTTTTTTTGTTTATTTTTTTAACAACTTTATTTATTTATTTTATATTTACAAGTACAAAATCAATACATTTGCCAGCCACAAATACGTGGCTATCGGCATAGCTTTATTATGTATAAAATAAAAAAAAAAATCAACAAAATGGCCAGCTGACGAGCTGAATCCAGTCATTTTCAAGGATTTTCAAGAACAATAGACGACTTAGTCAAAATTCAAGGATATTCAAGCATATGAAACACGAGAAAAATTATCAAGGAAATTGAAGAGCTTTTGAAGGCGCCGCGAACCATGTGAATAGACCCTCTCTACCGCGACTATAGCTGTACAGCCAAAGTTTGCAACAGACCTATACTATTTCTAATTATACGAGCATACTTTCATGTTTATTACAGCCCTCATTTCAAATACCTTCTCATTTAAGAGGATCCATTAAGAGGGCGCCAGCGCTCACAGTGCTGTGGAATCCATGCTCAATTGCTCACCGCGCAGGTTTCAGGGGTCAAAGTTGACTACGCCTGCGCAAGCCTCAGCTCAGCAACCCCCCCCCCTCTCCCTTACCAATCGGCCATCAAAGCAGAGTCCTCAATACCCGAGAGGCATTCAATTTAATCTTTTAATAAACTTCCTTTTCTTTTTCTTCTTTCTTTTTCGGGGGCCTCTCTCCGCCATCCATCATTCATCTCCACCTTCGCGATTGGAAGGTAGAAATGCGCCTTTCTCCCAGAGGCAGAGACTGCAACAAGCAGGAGGTGGGAGGTGGGAACGAAATCGATGCGTTGCGATGGATGGACATCCGAAAATCCATCAATAACCGTTGGTTGATGGAGATGCGAGATCGGATTTGTAAACATATTCAACGCACCTTCCGAGATACCACACTCACACCGTTACGCTGAGTTATCGCACCTCCTACTTTATTCTTATTCCGAACCTGTTGCCTCGGCGGTGTTGTCAAATTTGAAGTTGAAAGTTGTATATAAAACATTGATTCTTATGAGTATAATATCAACGAGCTATAGCGATAGAGGGGTCCATACATGTTATCAGTCCTATCTCAAAGAGCGATAGCATGGACGATCTGAATCAGAGGGCCGATCATTTACTTTATCGTTAAACCGATCGATAAAACTGTCTACGAGTGATGCTATTGGTCGAAAATTGTAAAACTTGGCTGTTGCTATGGTAACCATCGTTAAAAGTCTCGTTTTATGAAGGCTATTGATGAGTAACCTTTAAAAAACTGACACTGTAACGATGGTTACCATAGCAACGGCAAAGTTTTACAATATTCGACCAATAGTATCACTCTTTGACAGTTTTATCGATCGGTTGAACGATAAAGTGAATGATCGGCCCGCTGGTTTGTTTTTTGAGAATGGGGCTGTTGCAAACGTTTGCTATAAGCGATTTCAATTTTTTTAAAATTCATAGTCTGGCGATTCTCGGTATGGCTTCGCCTAGAGTCCCGATATAGTATATATACTCTGAGAGTTGCGACAAGACTCTCAAAATGAAGAAGAAGAAACGGATCAATGGAGCCCCCAAGAGGCAAATTGCAAATGGCGGATGGCCATTTGCCTCTGCGCTGTTGCCACTATTTCGCTATCTCTTATAGGTTAGGTTCAGATTCTCGACAATAACGGTCGTTATTGAAAGAGATAATGTTCTCCAGAATAAAATTCAAGAAGAGGAAAAATTCACAAAAATTACCGCGGTCACTGTTACTTCAAATGAGTAATGAAAGCTAGTACGCGAAACGTAAACAATCCCTCCAATTTTGCTCATTTTGGGCTCGAAAAATCCGTAAAAAAATTTTGCAGGTGCTGGCGTTATTGGATTCTGCGTTTTATCTATGGTTTCAGTTTAAAACGCCAAAAAACACGACTTTTCCAAAAAGCGACTAGTGGCGCTATCCATCGGATTGAAATCTGGAAAAGTTTCGCCTGGAATCACCTTAAACACTTGCACTTTCGCTTATAACCAATTTCAAGTGTATATTTGTCACATTTTTTTTTTTTTTTTTTTTTTTTTTTTTTTTTTTTTTTTTTTTTTTAATTTAAAGGTTAAAAAAAGTAAGGCAAATAAACCGAGCCAGTGTGAAAAACGTCCATAAGAGATCTCGATCATGGCTGCCTTCGTGAAGTTTCAATATCACGTCCCACAAATCCTCTCTATCGCTATAGCACGTTGATTGTTCCACTGAAAGAGTGTATTCACTTTAAAGATTGCGGCCTTAAAAATAAATCTCCGGAAAGAGGGTCCCTCTTCACTGGGAGTTCAAGACAAATATATAGAACTATCAAGAATCAATCTTCGCGACGGAAGCGGTCACCCCACGGCATGAAGTAAAATGAGAGAGGTGGGTACCCTAGCACCTGAGCGGATGTATCGAGGTTTGCGGGCGGGAAATTCAAAACCTTCATCAACAAAATAAAATCTATCTTCGGTGGTTTTGGTTTTGTATAGATCCTGTTGAACACCACTTAAGTTTACTATTGACGAGTTGCAGGGGGGTGCATTTATGTTGCATTTCTCTCTTTCTTTTTGTACAATTAAACGCATGTGTTAGAAAAGAATGCTGTACGGCGGAAGGGTGTAAAACAAGATGTACTTACATGCGAAGCCCTCTCGTTCTATCCTTTTCCAACACACGAGTTCAGATGGGCGCAGAGAGAGAAGGGCGTAAATTAGTGGATACGCCACAGACATGAGTAACCGCGAAATTCGATACATTTTACGTTAACACGCAGATCGTCTCAATTTCCGCTGCTTCCAGCCTCAATAAGGTCTGTTTGCAAACTTCAAGAGAGACAATGGGTCTGATGCAAACTTTTGCTACAACGATTAAGAGTGTTTAATCTAATGTAAAATCGCCTGAAAAGTCCATTTGGTGGCATCAGAAAGTCATAAAATGCAATAATAAACTCACGAGAGGCGTTTAATGAAACCCAAGATGGCGGAGAACTATCGAGCAATCTGTATGCATGCACCGTGAACATCCAAGGATGGCCAACTTTAACAACCTCACTGGAGGTAGAGGTTATGTGTTTGTTTACGTTGTGATTGGTTGTGATCGATATTGTGAGGTTGGCTATCCTTGGATGTTCGTATTGCATGCATACAAATTGCTCGATATTTCTCCGCCATCTTGAATTTTGTTAAACGCCTTTTATGAGTTTATTATTGCATTTTATGACTTTCTGATACCACCAATGGACTTTTCAGGCGATTTTACGAGAGATTACGCACTCTTGATCGTTGTAGCAAAAGTTTGCAACAGACCCATTGCCTGACTATGAATTTTAAAAATTTTGAAATCGCTTATAGCGAAAGTGTGAAACAGCCTCATTCTCATACGAGTAACAAAATATTCCTCCTGTTCTTGAAATACACTTTTTCGTCGGAAGAAAGTCATCGAAATTCAACGCAGAACATGAAAAGACGCTGCGAGAACGAAACACTAAACAGACCGAGCAATAATAAGAGCAGATGTGAAACCGATCGTTTTTATGAAAGAATGCGACGGAGATGATAGTAAAATGTGTGTCCAGACTCAGGAGCTCCAAACCTCGCGCAAAGAACTTAAACTTGAACTTGAACTTGTGAAGTTTTGAATCTCTTTTCGAAACTTTCACCGGCCGGCCGCCGGCGAGGACAGAGAGGACGGCTTGCGCACATCAATGGATTTCGAGAACGCGGCGCGGAATTTAATTCACGGTCCGTTTCCGGATTCCTGCAAAACATTCCGCTGCCGCACCGAGGAACGGAACGCAGATGTTTGCGGACAACTCTCGTCATTCCTGCGATGGTAAATAGCAAAACACGATTTTTACGCCTTAACGACATAGTGTGTTCTGCTGTTATGAACGTAAAACCAGGTTTTCTCATCATAAGATACCTCTTTCTCACCCCTCGCGCGAGGTTTCCCAAGTATTTTGACCCGCTGATTTCAAATTTGGCCGTAGTTTTTACTCAAAACTCATACTTTTCCAGAATTTCAAATTGTTTTTCTAAGAGGACGTGATTTCGAATTCACGTAAAATCTAGGCCAGTTTAATGAAAACTAATGGAACTTTTTGAAATCAGCGTCTCAAAATACATAAGATAACGATGAAGAAGTGAAATTGTAGGCGTAGAATTATTCTAAAACACTAAAAATTGGTAAAATTAATGCTGATGGATGGGGAATGTCGAGGACACATTATGTCGTTTTTGATACTTACTTGCAAAACACCAATGAAAAAAAAAGATCCCTAAAAATGTCCGTTCATTGACCAGAGCTGGCGGCACTAGTGCATTTTGACAAGAATGTTTTCCTTCTACTTGAATCATATAAACAAAGATCGAGTGCTGGAGCAATTTGGTCAGAAATCGTTAAAAATTGACCAAAAATCATGAATTTTTCATCAATTAATCATTTATAACAGGCCCGTAACCGGGGAGCGGGGGGTTCAGCCCCCCCTTAAGAATGTTGAGCCCCCCCCCGGAGAAATTTGTTTTACCATGTAGTGTATTAGAAACTACCACAATCCCCCCCCCCCGAAAACACACGTGTCCCTCCTGGGCAACATGCCTGGTTACGGGCCTGATTTATAAACTTCCAAGCCCAATTTTAATCCTAGAGCACACTTTTAACAAATAATTTAAACCTACAAATGTCACTGATAAGTTTTAAATTGAGCTTAAAAGGTCACATACGATGATTTGGTTTAAATCACGGATTTTTGTTCACTTTTTTTCGATTTCAGACCCGATAGTGTGATGAAGCGCTGCTTTACTATCAAATCGATTGTTTCAAACATAGAATCAAATGGAGAAAAATCGTAGTTTTCAAATTGCCCCAGCCGCCAATAGACTGTTTTAGTAGAGCGATATATCGTATCGATTGCCGTCCGAGGGCCTCTGGTTCCAAACAAACTCTGGTTCAATGTAATTTCCCCATAAGCGAACTTTTGAACTGAAATTTGGGCTATTAAATTAAACACTTAATGCGACCTTTTGGCGATTATGAATTCTACGTCCTCGAAAATGCTTAATTTTGCCTGGTTCCACCCGTAAAACTGCCGGAATCAACAAGACATTACAGATTAAACGATGCGTTTGGAGGTTGGAATCACCCAAATGTTATTGTTGTTGTTGTGGAATTTGACGGGATTTCGGGCGTTCTAACCTACAAATGCAACATTTAATCTGTAATATCTTATTGATTTCGGCAGTTTTAGTCAAGGAACCAGGCATACTCAAGCATTTTCGAGGACGTAGAATTCATAATCGCAAAAAGGTCGCATTAATTGTTTGATTTAATACCCTAAATTTCCGTTCAAAAGTTCGCTTATGGGGAAATTACAATGAACCAGAGTTTGTTTGGAACCAGAGGCCCTCGGACGGCAATCGATACGATATATCGCTCTACTAAAACAGTCTATAGTGACCAGCAGGATCCGCTCTTTCGGACGGGATAGCGGGAATCTTGAATCTATCCATCCTATTGATTTAAAAGGCGTCACGTGACAGACTTAAAGTCATATGAGTCAATCATTTCAGACGACTGACTCTTATGAGCACTTGATGAACGACTTCAAATCTGTCAAGGACGGAGTTTAAACCAACAAGATTGATCGATTCCCGTTATTTCGTCTTGTCTCGTTTAATAGAATGGAAACAGTTTGCACATAATTAAAGGCGTTAATTTATACATCGTGTATTTCAGATCATAGTCGTAGCCAGGATATTGTCTTTCTCTCTCTAATGCCCATTTAAACGTATGTGTTAGAAAAGGACAGAAGGAGGGGCTGAAGTCACGTGACAGCCCCTATATCCATCCTTTTCTAACACATGCGTTTAAATGGACAAAGAGAGAGAAAGACAATGTCCTGGCTACGGCTATGTTTCAGATAGTAGAATATTTTTCATACGCTAAAATTTGTATTTTATTTTTAAGCTCATTATTCAATTTCTAGTTAACAATGGGGCTATTGCACACTTTTTGCCATAAGCGATTTAATAGTCGATAATGGCGTAAAAAACCTCAAAAAATAACGATGGCGGCACTAAAAACTTCCAAAATCCACTCCTAAACTCAATAAACGCAGTTATTTGCGATAGCGTAATGTTGGCCGAAGGCACTAACAATGGGAGATTCCCATCTAACAATTCTGAAACTCCATCAAGAAGTGACCAATAAAAGAGACTACTTTCATTTGACACCGGTGTCACTTGGTGTCGCGGTACCATTCATCGGATGTGGATCATCACTCTGATGACTAATTATTACTCTGTGAATCATCCTTGTCAGCATAGAAAGAGTGACGAAATTAAGATAGGAATCTCCCATTGTTAGTGCCTTCGGCCACCATTACGCTCGCGCAAATAACTGCGTTTATTGAGTTTAGGAGTGGATTTTGGAAGTTTTTAGTGCCGCCATCGTTATTTCTTGAGGATTTTACGCCATAATCGACTATTAAATTGCTTATAGCAAAAGTGTGCAATAGCCCCATTCAGTATAAAGGTGGTCCCATGATTTTTCTCCGACGCCGATAATTTTCAGAGAAATTGCATCATATAAGACGTTTAAAGCTACCAAATTAATGAATATTACTGTTAAATGCGTTTCGTCCAGCAAGTTCTACAATAACGGACCGTGAATTTAATGAATCGTTGAAATGACATCGTTGTAGCATTTTACGAGTCAAAACAGGCGGAATGACCTAACAGGATGACTATGGTTCTTCCGTTATGGCAGATTGACCTTCATAGACTCCTCGAATTAAACAAAAAGTGTTACTTCAATGTATCGTCTAGTGACTGTCTCTATGAACTTGCAACAAGAATAACTTGAACTTTTGACTGAAATATCCACTCGTTTTGAAGGTTTAAACGTTGTTTTAGCGATGCTATTTCTATCACAAAAAATGGGTCTGTTGCACACTTCGGCTAGAGCGTTTTAAAGTATCAATTCTTATGTAAAAAGCTGTAAAAATGACAACGGCAGCATCAGAAAACACCAAAATTCATGAATAAACTCACAAATCGCGAAAAACACTAGACACTATTCACCCCTGTATCTTTCTACCACATTCAAGATATTTCGCGACATTAGCGCGGCACATTCAAATAAACACGGCCGTCTTTCATCACAGCTGACTTCATAAACAAATAAACAGTAAACACTGACGGCGTCTGTTTGAATTCATACGTCTCAATATCCTCGATTCCTCAAAAAAATTAAGAAAGGTACGGAAACCGACATTTGTGTCGAAAACTTATCAAAATGAAACAATAACACACAGAGTTCCAAGTATTATTCCAACTTCCATCATCATCTTTGGAACTCCTGTGTGTTATTGTTTCATTTTGAGAAGTTTTCGACACAAATATCAGTTTCCGTGTCATCCACAACCTGTTGTGAGGAATTGTGGATATTGAGACGTAAGAATTCAAACAGACGCTGTCCGTGTTCACTGTTCATTTGTTTATGAAGTCAGCTGTGATGACAGTCGGCCGTGATTATATGAATGTGCCGCGCTAATTTCGCGAAATATCGTGCACGTGGTGGAAAGATACAGGGGTGAATAGTGTCTAGTGTTTTTCGCGATTTGTGAGTTTATTAATGAATTTTTGGTGTTTTCTGATGCTGCCATTTGTAATTTTGACAGCTTTTTACAAAAGAATCGATACTTTAAAGCGCTCTAGCCGAAGTGTGCAACAGACCCATTGTCGATTAGCAAAAAGTTCTATTATCGCGCGTAATACTTTTTTTTGGAAACCAAATGGAGAATCCAAAACATAAAGTAGTCACTACTAGAGAAACTAAGTCACGTATTCTTCACAAAAACTCGATTTGTAATTTCCGCAAAAATAAATGAAAAGTCTAAGTTCCTCACTACATAAAACAATTTTCAACTGCGCCACCACCAATCAGAGGTACGGTCGGTCTGTTTGATTTTAACCGTCTCTGAAAACATTAAAAAAAGGATAGATAGTAAAATAGAATATCTCAAACATCTTTCCATCAGCCCAGCCTCTTTGTTTTATCTTTGTTTTGGAGAGGCGGGCAGCCTAACCCTTTCGTACGTACACATACATCCTTTTATTTCCTTCTGTATTGACCTCTCGAAAGGTTTTGATGGTTCAAAGAGAAGGGTCGTGCAGGCGGAAGAGGCGTAGTACACAAAGAAGTCAATGACGTAACTTGATAGGCGTAAGGGAGGCGGGGTTGAATATCTCTGGCTCGGGATAAAGATACTGACTACCAGCATCAGCAGGGTCGGGATCAATTGTGGTCTAAATGTTGCCACATTCGATGAAGTATATTTATTGGTCTCCTCTCGCCTATTCCATGGTGTAGCAACAAGCTGTATCTGTAAAGGGGCTAATGGAGCTGTAGCAAACTTTTGCTACAGGCTTATTAATAGTTGACAATGGGGTAATACCCAGTAAAAAGAACGATTAGCGCACTAAAAAATCACGAAATCCACTCCTAAACTCACAAAATGCTTTTTAACGCGAGACCGTAACGGCGGCCGGGGCCGCGGTTTTCATTGGGGGCGAGGTGTTCTCGCAACACCACACAAGAAGAAGAAGCATACAATTACCATAAGAAAACCGTGGCCTCGGCCGCCATTACGATCTCGCATTTAAAAGCATTTTGTGAGTTTAGGAGTGGGTTTCGTGATTTTTTAGTGCGCTAATCGTTCTTTTTACAGGGTATTACCCCCAATCAACTTTTAAAAAGCATGTAGCAAAAGTTTGCAACAGCTCCATTCTCATGTTATGTCTTATCCAGTGGCATAGCGTGCAATTTGGCAATATTGTATTTGTATTAGTCCATTTAAACCTATGCAAAAGGTCAAATGCGAAGGTGTTCACCGAACACCCAGTAGTTCGATCTTTTTAATGGATTTAAATGGACACATTACAAAGTTGCTAAATTGCACGCTGCGCCACTGGTCCTATCCCAAAGCGTGACAGCAGTAATAATCTGATTCTGGTTTGTTGGCCTCATTTTTTCCCAACTTATATCAAAAATTGCAATGAATTAAGGGGAAATTGGTTTTAAACGAAAGTGCAAGTGTTTAAGAGGGACTACCTGGAGGCCGATCATTTACTTCATCGTTAAACCGATCGATAAAACTGCCTACGAGTGATGCTATTGGTCGAAAATTGTAAAACTTGGCTGTTGCTATGGTAACCATCGTTAAGAGTCTCGTTTTACAAAGGCTACTCATGAGTAACCTTTAAAAAACGGACACTATAACGATGGTTACCATAGCAACAGCCAAGTTTTACAATATTCGACCAACAGCATCACTCGTAGGCAGTTTTATCGATCGGTTTAACGATGAAGTAAATGATCGGCCCTCTGGACAAAGAGCTTGCAAATGGGACTCTTGCAAACTTTTGCTGTGGGGGATTGGGGATTCTTGCATATAAACCAGTAAAAATGACGATAAGTACACTGAAAAATCACGAAATTCACTCTCAGAATCGGGCTTCATGGCGGAGAGACGCAGGTATCATGGAAGATTCCTATCGAAATTGAGGCATATTTCTTTTTTTCCGTAAAGAAAGTGACAAAAAAACAGGAATCTACCATACCTGCGTTGAACCGCCATTACACTGAAAAAAATCGGCTCGGGCTCGGCGGCCGAACCGCTCGTATACCTTGAGTTCGCGCTATACACCCGGCGGTTTATGCGTATCGTGCGAACGCACCCAGTGGCCCGCATGAACCAGCATCGGGCGTATCCGCCGAGCGGTTCGCGTAAACACTATCGTACAGCATTTGCCATGGCTCGGGTGTAGAGCACGAACCGCTTCGGCTAGTACGCGTGAACACTGCTTGATCCGCGCTCTAGGTGGTCAAACACGCAACAATAAAGTGGCAGTTAACTGTTGAACGCTCGCTCGGTCGGTCGGTCTAGCGCGTAACTCCGTGTTTCAAAGCAAGTTGGCAGCTTTAAATTCAGTTTAATTAGTATTATGGTGTCAAGTTAATTAATCACGACAGTATTTTGATAAGAGCTTCAAATAAAAACATAAATATCTGTGTGTAAGAGCTAGTATAAGGAAAGGTCAGTCAGTCGTACTCGCCGGCATACGTTTTCACTGTGGTTTGTTTTACGTTACGAGGTGTCCTGATCCCTCATATTTTTCCCGCTAAGTCGGTATACTTAAATGCTCTAATAAATTATTTTTGTAATTCGATCTTTTCTTAAATTTTCGTTCGCAGTTCGAATTTGGACGTGTTGAAAAGTTCTGAGCTTATTCAAGATTTGTTTGTGAATCCGCCGTATATTCCTTCGTATTAGTGTTCTGATTTACTAAGCTGTGAAAGTGATAATATGCGTGTTAAATTTGGTAATATGGTGTTCCTCTATTAACCTGTGTCTAGTGAGTGATGTATTTAATGTCTTTTTATGCATTCTATTGTTAATGTGAAAAGGAATACAAGGAATAACCGATAATGGGAAGCACAAAGAGTTCGGATAATACGCACGAAGAGTTCGGGTAATAAGCACGAAGAGTTCGGGTAATAAGCACGAAGAGTTCGTGCGTAGAGCATGAAGAGTTCGGGTAATACGCACGAAGTGGTTCGGGTAATACGCACGAAGTGGGTTCGGGTGATGCACCCGAACCACTTCGGCCGTCAAGCCCGAACCTCCGCAGTGTTCACATATTTCCCGACGAGTTCATGCTCTACGCACGAACTTTTCTTGCGTATTACCCGAACCGTTTTTTCAGTGTACGACCTTGCCGTTATAGCAGTTATGTGAGTTTATTACTGAATTTTTAGACTTCTTTAAAGTGATTTTCGAGCTATCCGCTGGTCTTGACATCAGATTGGACCATCTATTTGCTTATAGAAAAAGTTTGCAAAAGCCCCATCCAACCTGGTGAGACAATTTCGCTTGTTTCTGTTATTTGTCAGTTTCTTTATTCTTCACGAATCCTTCGTCCAGATAGCCACTCTAAATCACTTGTACTTTCGTTAGAAGCTAATTTCAAATGGATTCGTCACAACTTTTTCTTTAAAATTTTGATGGTTAAAAAGATGAGGCAAAAAAACCGAGCCCGTGTGAAAACGTACACAAGAGATTTCACTGAATACTACATCCATTATAAACGGATGTGGTTTCTTATTTCCCAGATAACAATATCAGGCTTGCCGATCTGGCTTAAAATGGGTTTTTGCAAGACGTCTTTTCATTCTGTCTTAAAGACGTCTTAAATCCGTCTTATGCTCGTGGTTCCAAAGACGTCTTTTAAGCTTGTCTTAAATCCGTCTTAAATGCGTCTTTAAGTCGATTTTAGAAGACACCTTGTATTCCGTCTTAAAATCCGTCTTCCAAAGTGGTTTTTAAGACGTCTTTCAATCCAGTCTTACAAGGCGTCTTTAATCCGTCTTCAAAGACGTCTTCCAAGACGGTTCGCGAGAATACCGTCTTCCAAAGTGGTTTTTAAGACGTCTTTCAATCCAGACTTACAAAGCGTCTTTAATCCGTCTTAAAGCCGTCTTTAGCCAAGATAGCTAGAAGATCGACTCCAACGTTATAAAGTCGTTAAATATTGATAATTTGCAAAAATATCAAAAATTTTCACAATTTTCGAAAATTACGAAAATGTACACAGTTTTTGAAAATTACCAATATTTTCATAAATTTTGAAAATTCCGAAAATTTTTATTAAGTTTGAAAATTACCAACATTTGCACAAATTTTGAAAATTACAAAAATTTTCACAAATTTTGAAAATGTTGACTATTTTCTAGCAAGCTTGGAAAGCTAGGCCTCCTCGAAACGTAGCCTATAAATTTAGAGCATTGTGACCGATGCGACGCACGGTGGATCGAGTCAATGCTAAGCACCGGACATTTGGGCAAAAATGGAGGTTTAAAAAGTCAACTTCTGACAGAAGAATCTTATTCTAGGGCCTTTGGGGGTCCTAAAAACGTGTGCATAATTTAATTTAAGGCACTTTTTCCGGCAGTGATGGTACTTCAAAGTTTGTATTTTTGAGGAAGATTCAATTTTACGAAAATCTGACCTCTACTTCCGCGACTTCAAATGCAAAATACTATAGATAATCGATTCGTTTTAGCAATTATCGTACTTGGAGCTGATTGAGGGTCACTTTAGCTTCAAGAAAAGCCTATTATGATTTTTTTAACTGCAATTTTCGACTCAGTAGAGAGCAATAATGGAGGACCTTGAAAAAAGCCCTTTTTTCAGGAATAACTGAGGTTTTAGTATAAAACTCGCGCGAACTTGCAATGATGCGACACATCTCCTGACTCCTAACACCCCTGGAACTCATATTTGTCAAACATCTTGCGGAAGTTTGCGGATCCGGAAGTTAGAGGGCTAAAAGGGAAAATTTTTTGAATGGCCTTTTTCGTGAAAATACTAATAATCACCCTAGACTGGTGGTATGGTTTGATGACAGATGCGTTTTGGTGATCAATTATCTTTCTAGAGGTGATGGTGGTTGGAAAAGCTTTTCTTTAAAGTAAATAAATGGGGGTTGTAACCATAAATAAAGAGTGGTCGGGTGGGGGGGGGGCGGTGTTCAAGTCTTATAGCCCTCTTCATAAATTCATTTACCCGCATGGAAAATGGAAATTACTCTTTTGGCAAAAATTTGATTGAAGTCGCTATTTTCTCTGTATACGACAGTACGACAATTTGTAGCTTACTACTGCGGTGTTTCCATATTGACTAATCTAAATGCGTTATAAAGTAAATGTTATTGATGTAAAAAAAAAAAAAAAAAAAAAAAAAAAAAAAAAAAAAAAATCGCCAAAAATGAATGGAAATATCTTAATGATTGTTACTACTTTAGTTGGTTGGAAAATTATTGCAATTTTAAAATTTGTATGGAAAGTTAAGAGGCAGATGCACCTTAACACCCGACTGCCATGCGACAGGTATTGAAAAGTTCACGAAATGTCACCAAACACTTTTGTGAACACACTCGCAGCAAATAGAGACATCTTAAATTCTATGCTTATTTCATCAGACCCCCTTATTTCTAACATAAGACCAACTTTAGTCGCCTTAAAGAAAAAGGCCTCGCTTGAACCAGAAGCCTTGTCTCTCCTCGTATAGATGTTCAATTTTATTCCATGCAATTGAAAATTTGATTTCTATTTGATTATTTGTTCCAAAACTTCTGCAAATATGAAGTTATAGGATGAAAAGTTAGTAGAAGTTAAACATTTTTTCTTTTTGTGTGTGTGTCTTGAAACGCCTTTAAATGAAACCAAGAAATCTGGATAGCTGATAGCTAATCTTCTTTGTCTTTTTAGCTCGACCAGATGGCATTTTTTTTAGAATTGGTAGTAGATAATTTGTTATCTATTCCATCTTTCAGAATCTTTTTTCACTTCTGAATGATTCGCCTTTCAAACATCCTTAAAATAAGGAACACTAATTTTTTTGTTTTTTAATTATTTTTGTTGTTTTTGTTTTTGTTGTTGTTATTGATGCTGTTTTTTTATTTTTGTACGTGTTCTGAAGATTATAATCAGTCACAATCTATCACTTAAAGCCCGCATGAATATTGCTAATTTTGGATTATTATATTTTTTTTTTAATTTTTTTTTTTAGGTCAGGTAAGGTGAGGTTAGGTTGTAAGTAGTATGTAAGTAGTGTAAAAGTTGAGTATATACTTGGGAAATTCTTAAAATCCTAAAAAAAGTCAGTGATAATATAGGAAGAAACTTGTATTACTTGCATATTTGTCTTCACTTGCATTTATCTTAAAATTGTCCCCCCCCCCCCATAATTATTTGAAACCATCAGAAAAGTGTCTATAAACTAGCATTAAGCCTTAGGCAACGACAGTTGCTCAAACTACAACATATCTAATCTTTTGTTCACACGCAAAAATTCGCAGAAAATAGTAGTTTTTATTAACCTCTTCTTAGATTGAAAATGAGACATTTATAGGCACGGTAAAAATTTAGGCCCATAAAAGAAAAAAAAAACGAAATCTTCGTGAAAAATTGAGTAGCTTTCATGCGTCTTTCACTGGTTATCGCGATATTTAAGAGTCACACAACCAAATGTCCGATGCTCCCCATTGACTCGATCCACCGTGCGACGCCTTTCATATGTCTTTAAGACGGATTCGTAAGACGGTTTTCAAAGTTGTCTTATAAGACGTCTTTAAGACGGATTCGTAAGACGTTATCAAAGTTGTCTTAAAAACGTTTTTAAGACGGATTCGTAAGACGGTTTTCGAAGTTGTCTTAAAACCGTCTTAAAGACGGATTCGTAAGACGTCTTCAAAGACGTGTTTGGGCGGAACTAGAGACGTCTTCAAGATGGATTAAAGACGGATTTAAGACAACTTTACTTGTCTTATAAGACGTCTTTAAGACGGATTGAAGACGGTTTTTGCTAACTGGGTTTGCACAGCTTTCAACATTGAGTTCGATTTCTGTCTCTTTCAACGTCCGAAAAAAATGTTATATCCGCACCTTTGAACATTGAGTTCAATGAAGTGATCGATGTCTGTGTCCAGATAGGCGCTCTAAATCACGTGCACTTTCGTTAGAAGCCAATTTCAAACGGATTCGTCCCAACTTTTTCTTTAAAACTTTGAAGGTTAAAAAGATGAGGGAAACAAACCGAGCCCGTGTGAAAACGTACACAAGAGATTTCACTGAATAATATATCCATTATAACAGGATGTGGTTTCTTATTTAGCACAGCTTTCAACATCGAGTTCGATTTCTGTCTCTTTCAACTTCCGAAAAAAATGTTATATCCGCACCTTTGAACATTGAGTTCAATAAAGTTATCGATGTCTGTGTCCAGATAGGCGCTCTAACTCACTTGCACTTTCGTTAGAAGCCAATTTCAAATGGATTCGTCACAACTTTTTCTTTAAAACTTTGAAGGTTAAAAAGATGAGGCAAAAAAACCGAGCCCGTGTAAAAACGTCCACAAGAGATTTCACTGAATACTTACTATATCCATTATAACACGATGTGGTTTCTTATTTTGCACACCTTTGAACATTGAGTTCGATTTCTGTCTCTTTCAACGTCCATAAAAAATGTTAGATCCACACCTTTGAACATTGAGTTCGATTTCTGTCTCTTTCAACGTCCAAAAAAAATGTTAGATCCACACCTTTGAACATTGAGTTCGATTTATGTCTCTTTCAACGTCCAAAAAAAGTGTTAGATCCACACCTTTGAGCGTCGAATCATAAATCACACGAGAGCACGCTTCGGCCAAGAGACACACAAACACACATAAAACGGACCGCGTGGTGAGGGAGAAATCGCATGTGGTTTTTTACCTCTCTCTCACTCTTTCTAACTCTTTTTTTTACGATACTCGATTAAGCTCAAACAAAACACTTGTTTTCGAAGACAAATCGCCCGACGCGTCCGAGTCTGGCCGAAAAACACCGAACTAAACCGAACGCCGCACGCTGGGATTCAAAACTGGAATTTTCCAAAGACATCATTTAATGAACAGAAATCAATATTATTATACCGCAAAAATGGCAAGATGACTAAACATTGAAGTTGATAGAGCTCTTGCAAGGGTTTTCTGTAGATAAAAAGATTGTCAAATCTTACGTAAAGTTTCGTTAGAAAAATGGTGAGATCATTGAAAGAGTCTCATATTCACTACTAACAGAGAAGACCTAGTTCGACTTTCAGTTCAGATGGAACCACCAGCTCAGTCCAGTTTCGTCCAGGTAAAATGCTGGTGACTAGATTTGCTTCGCGATGTCGTCGATAATTGACAAAGAAATTGCATCATAATTTTATAATTTTTATAAAATTTTTTATAATTTTAAAATTTAAAATTTATTGTTATTTCCATTCAGTTGATTTTACATATTGTCACGGCATCATTCATTTTCTTTGATTTTATTTAATTGTTCAGTTTTGTGTTGACTCGTGCATACAGTTGTACTTTACAGCTTTTTTTGTACCAAAATTTTAAATAAATAAATAAATAAATAAATAAATAAATAGATAAATCATTAAAACACGTTTACAGCTATCGAAAGAATGAGTATTTCCGTAAAAAGTGTTTCTTTTAGCAAGTTTCGCGAATACACGCCGCAACTTAACTAACAAATTGAAGTCACTGTTTCTGCTGAGGAGTCAAAAGGTCATTTTTCCATAAGGTCATTCTGCCAGCCAGTGGCGTAGCGTGAAAATTGGAAACTTTGTACTTTCTCCATTAAATCCCATTAAAAATATCGAACAATTGGGTGTTCGGTTTAAACCCTCGAATTCGACCTTAACAATGGGTTTAAAAGGATAAGCTGGATAAAATGCAACATTGCCAAATTTCGCGCTACGCTACTGCTGCCAGAGATCATTCCGCCTGTTTAGACTCTTAAAAAGCTTTGTAATTTCAATGATTCATTATTGATTGAGACGTTTTTACAGTGGCGTCGCGTGCAGTTTGGCAACACAGCATGCTATCCATTTAAACTCATATAAAAGGTTGAATTCAGGGGGTGCACAGTGCACAAGGAAAATTCGATATATTTAATGAGTTTAAATGGATGAGTAGCATTGTTGCCAGATGGCACGCGACGCCACTGCGTTTTTATGATGCAATATCCGAGACTTTTTCAGCATCAGCAAAAAGCTTGTTATCACGGAACACAGGTTACTATGACAACATGTGACCATACATACACGGGCAATCCATCAGAACTTTGAGCTAAATTTTTTCTGAAAGGAAATAATTTAGATCGATGTTCTAATAGGCTACTCACCGTTTTTCTGGCAAAATTTCACGGACGATTAGACAATAATTTATTAATAGAAAGGACAGCCTTGCACAGAGCTAGCTCCATTGCTAATTTTCTTTACTTCCAATGAGTTAGATTACACGGTTTTCACGCACTTATAAAAAAAAATGAAAAAAAAAATGAAAATAGATAGAAATAAATAAAAAAGAAGAGAATTTTTGAAACAAAAAAAAAAAAAAAAAAAACAAAAAAAAATAAGTCCGTAGAAAAACATTAGTTAACTGTTATCTGGTTCTGATCACAGTCGGCCAATTAAGGCCTGAGATCGAAAAAAAAAGGCCGAAAATCAGTGAAAAGAAGTAATGAAAAATCATCGTTTTCGACCTATTAAACTTAATTATAAACTTTTCTGTGATATTTCTAGGTTTAAATTACTTAATAACAGTGATGCTTTCCGTGATAAAATTTGGCCTGAAGATTTATATGTGATAAATTGCGATGAGAGAGAGAGAGAGAGAGAGAGAGAGAGAGAGAGAGAGAGAGAGAGAGAGAGAGAGAGAGAGAGAGAGGCGATGAAAATTTTACTGTCTGATTTTTGGTCACTTTTTGATGATCTCAGACCCACAATGCGGCCGAGGCCGGAACGGCTGGACGAGGAGGAAAGGACCACAAAATCCGAGAGTCGTAGCCTCAATGGGCCCTAATGGCCGTTTAAGAAGCAGTTGAATTTGTGAGTCAAATTAAGTCATCCCCGAGGTGATCCAAGAGACGCTTACGCGTCATTCACAAGAACTGTCTCTCACGCGACCTCAATAAAAATTGGACTCTCGCTCGAGGGATAGGATTAAGAGAAAATTCGCATGTCTCCCTCTAACTTAAGTGGTTTGAATAGAGACTGATAAAACATCAGGTGTGCGTGCTCTAACAAAAAAATCCTACCGTAAACTTAAATCGGATTTCTTAGATCGAGCACAACTGTTGTTTTATGGGCTATGAAGTGATCTCCAAAATAAAGCTGTTTGTAACATCAAGGCATCACTGAGGAGACTTTAACGAACGTATAGGAAAAAGAACTGTAGGGGAAACCCGACGAACACTTTCTCACATCAAACTGAATCTAGGGGAGACCCCCAGCCAGACCCCCTTTAATATTCTGGAAGAGAACCCCAAACCCCCTTTAAGGGGTTAACTTTACAGCAGACTGATTGTAGACTGTTTTTTTTTTTTTTTTTTTTTTTTTTTTTTTTTTTTTTTTTTTTTTTTTTATCAAAATTCGTCGTCTGCGCCATCCCTTGTCACTAATACCTTCTCAAATTCTAAATTGAATTCAATGTTTATGGAATATGAATGTATCTAAAATTCGCAGCTGACTTCTTTTTTCTATTAATCGGTTAATTTAATTAATTGAGAGGACAAATCGATTGTTTTTTAATTTAATTTTTAATTTAATTTAATTCAAGTTTTAATTGATTTTAATTTCTAATTTCTTTTCAAATTTATTGAACTATTTTTTGATTAATTTTCTGGTTTGTTTCTGTTTTTTTTTCCGGCAGATGGAGGCAGCCTCTATTTTAGGAATACTGCAAGCTCGAGTGGCTCTGGTCCCTGGCGGCAGAGACAGAGAAGGGAGGCCGATTATTATTGTACCTGCTCCACCGGATACACAAATTTGGAATAAGAATCGATTAGACACCGTACTTAGATATTTCGCATCAATATTCAGGCAAGTAAACATCTAGATTTCAAAATCTACCATCAGGGTCAAAAATTAAACTTTTTGAAAAAGAAAAAAAGGAGGAGGAGGAAAGGGGAGGGATCGACCCCCTCATCCCCTCCCCGCCCAAAAATAAGTAGAGGAAACTCTCCTTAACAGAATCATACGTTGGTTTTATCGATAACTTCTCGAAAGTATTTTTTCACTTACATCTATAGAGGGTGGGTCAGTGCATGAATGTGCTTAAATTAGTGGCGCTTTTTATTGCTTGTTTGTTTGTGTTTTTTTTTTTTTGTTTTTTGTTTTTTTGGTTTTTTTTTTGCAAAAACCTCTGTTTTCTTTCCGATTTTTTAAAGAATCTGAATTTTTTCAAAGTTTCATGACGTGGAACGATTCGAATTCTAGTTCTATAACAGCATTAGACTTTCTGTTAAGGGGGGGGGGGGTTAAACATTTTATGCTCTATAGGGCCCTAGAGGCTTTTCTTTTGATTCATAATTGTTATTTTCCAGAGTAAAGGTTAAACATTTAGCACAACTGAAAAAAAATGACGGTTTCTTGACAGTTAAAAAAAATTGTAACGTTGAATATATTTCACAAAATTCAAAGATGGGAGTCAAATGTAATTGCAGCTTTCTTGAAGATGAATCACTTAACTTTTCTCAGCATATAAAAAGTTGCGATCAGATGCGACTCCTACATTGTGATCTACTCATTCAATCGCCATCTTGTAATTTGGTTGAGCGCACTTGATGAGATTGTGACTGATCGATGCCTTCAATGTGATTTTCACGCGATTTTGCCCATGAATCAACCCTCCATAACGCTGCAGCAATATAGTTTCCAACAGACCCTACGTGCAATTTTTCTCGCTCACATGGAGTCGGCACTTAAGGAAAGTTCCTAAATTGCGCACCTTTAAGACAAAATTTTATCGACTTTTTGTCAGTCTGGTGTGATGTTACATATGCCTCATTTTCTTCCCCTTAAATCAAGTATGGTAATTAATTCACGGGACATTGGTTTTAAACGAAAGTGTGAGTGCTTTGGAGTAGCTAACTGGACGCAGAATTGCAAAGTAACTATTCGCAGGTGAGAAAAATTTGCTTGCTTCTGTCAAGTGTCAGTTTCTTTATCACGTGAATAATCCTTCCAGAAGAAACATTTATATCGATTTATGTGTCCAATGGGCCTGTTGCAAACTTTTGCTACAGCCCTATAGAGTGATCAACCTCATGTAAAATCGCGTTAAAAGTCCATTGGTGGCAGCAGAAAGTCATAAAATGCAATAACAAACTTTCAAGAGGTATTTAACTGAAATTGAAAATGGTGGTAAAATATCAAGCAACCTGTATGCAAGCATCATGAACCTCCAAGATGGCCAACCTCACAACATCGATCACAACCAATCACAACGCAAACAAACTACTCATACCTCCGATGCTGTGAGGTTGTTAACGTTGGTCATCATGGATGTTCACGGTGCGTGCACACACTCACACAGGTTGCTCGATATTTTACCGCCATCTTGGGTTTCAGTTAAACGCCTCTAGTGAGTTTAATACTGCATTTTATTACTTTCGGATACGACCAATGGACTTTTCACGTGATTTTACTTAAGATTTTAACACTCTATATCGCTGTAGCAAAAAATTGCAACAGACCCATTAGCAACTCTCAAACACTTATACTTTCACTTAAAACCAACATTTAAAACCAATTTCACGTGGGTTTGTAACATTTTTCTTTTTTAGGTTGAAAAATAAGAGGCAAACAAATCTGTAAAATGTCCATAAGATATTCCCATGAAATATCAAAATCACGTCCCATAAATCCTCCCTTTTGCTATCGCTAGTTGGAAAGGATAGAACCTAGAAATAATACAGGAAATGCATCTAAGATTTATAGAAGTCGCCTGTAAGAGCGTACTCAGAAACACTTCATCGCAGCAATATAATAATGCTTTTACCGCCCTGAAAGCACTGATAAGCTTTCACAGTCTTCAAAAAGTGAAAAAGGTTTATAAAGGTGAAGATATAAACGCGGAGAAAGAAAGAAATAAAATCAGACCGAAAACAAATGTCTGGCGCGTCGAGGAATCACTTGAAGAGATTGAGTTGGAAACATAGTCGAAGTAGTCCCAAGTCCTTTAGTCCTGAGCTGGTGCGGGTACAACGTGTAAACTCCCTAATTTATTCCTATTTCATTTAACGCCTAATTTACTCTTTAAACACCTGAACAGTGCTCGGGTCTAAATAATAGATAACGAGACCACTCTCCAGACACGTCTCAAACAAGCAGAGCAGTAGAAGACGTGAGCGAGAGGTTAAGGAGAGAGAGAGGGGTACAGGAGAAGGGGATTAGACAAAGTATAGGGTGTCAGTAAAGTAAAGATAAGCTGCGAAAAGTCATTCCACTCACACAAATCCTGAGTCCCTATGGTAGCTTTTTTTTTTTTTTTTTTTTTTTTTTTTATTTTTATTAACGCTTTATTGAGTACAAGGCAACTAAAAAAATGTATTAATCCTAATATTTATAGCTAGTTATGAATAACATAGGTTTTTTTAAAATTTTACAATGTACAACGGGTAAACTCTGCAGTGCAAAGTCTTAGAGCAATAGGAATTATATTTACAAGGGACCTGGAAATATTCCGTGCATTATTATGGAGATTATTATACAATCAAACATTAAATTTTCAATTAAGTGTATTTTAGCGATTTTAAGGTAGCGTTCTAGAATTCATCCCTTTATTGTCTCGGTGCAGAAAACATTATGAATAGGTGATACTTTTCAATATGCATAGATATACTGCATCACAGGATAATGCACGGAAACAAATACAGTGGAAATCGGATATAACGACATCTTTTTATAACGACCTATCGGCCATAACGACGGGATCCTCCGGTCCCGGCGGATTCCCCATTAAGTCAATGTATTTATGTATGGGTTATAAACGACGTCGCTTACAACGACATATCGGCTATTGCGAGGGAAATTTTTCCCGGATTTTTGGGTCTAGCTATCGGATACAACGACCGATGCGCGTAGCGCGGCGAGGCTTTGTTCTGATATTTTTCAGATTTTTTCGTGCACCGAAAACATTCCTTTACCAATAATACAGGAAAAGAAATGTTTTCGCACTTTCTTCGATCCATTCAAGGTAAGAAAAAAGAGCGTCCTCAGTCATTGCATAACCGTGAATGTGCGCACTATCCTCTCACGATTTCGCGAAAGTTTTTTAGTGTAGTGAAGTGCCAAAAAAGTCCCCGAAAAAACGGAAAAAATTTCACAAATTTAAGCGAAGGCGCATATTATTTGGCGTTTAGAAAAAGGCGAGAGAAATCACGATCTAGCCAAGAAGCTCGGGGGTAAGTCACAGCACTATTTTTACCATTTGGAATAAGCGGGAAAAAGTTTTAGAGTTCTTTGAAAAAAAAAAGTGGCAAAAAAAACGCGAGCGATCATGTGAAAAACCCCCACGTAGCCAAAACTTTTCTTGCCTGGTTTACGACTCAACGAGCGAAAAATGTGCCGTTGAAAGGCCCCATACTACAAGAAAAAGCCAACGAACTCGGCAAGAAGCTTGGGAAAACTGATTTTAATTGTTCCACGGCTTGGATACAGAGATTCCGCGCCCGACACAATATCGTCTTCGGAAAAATTTCTGGTGAGAGCGCTGCTGTTGCGCCTGGAGTTGTTGAAGATTTGCTTAAAAACACATGGCCATCCGTAAGCAAGGGTTATTCACCTGATGACATTTTTAATGCCGATAGGCCGGTCTCTTTTTCAAACTGCTACCTAATCAAACTTTAAGGTTTAAAGGAGAAAAATGTTCGGGTGGCAAATTAGCGAAAGATAGACTAACAGTTATGGTCAAACCTTTACTTCATGTTTTGATTCAATTAAACCCTAGAAATTAAAAAAAAAAAATAAAAATAAAATAAATAAAAATAAATAAAAAATAGATAAATAAATTTTTAAATTTAAATAAAACGTGACGAAATACGTCACTAGCACGGCAAAATAGAATGTCCTGTCTCAAAGCGCTCGCCGAATCATAAAAAGTCGCCATTTGACATGGGGTAATGCGTAAAAATTCAACTATCGGTTTTAACGACTATGGGTCATAACGCCAAATTTTTCCGGTCCCGCGAAGGTCGTTATATCCGTTTTCCCTGTACTGGTAGAATTTACCATCAGTGCTACTGATTTAAAGTCGGCTACCAAGTTAAATTTCACTAAATGATGGTAAAATGTACCAACATGTTAACTTAATTTACCATAATGTACATACGTTGCATTTACCATCTACTCAGTGGCGGATCCAGGGGGGGGGACGGGGCACACCCCCCCCCCCCCCCAGAAGCCTCGAATGTTGCATTTATTCTATAGAAAATAGCCCGAAATTGCTTCCACCATAACGCTTCAAATTTCAAGATTTCACAGGAGTGCCCCCCTCCCCAGAAACATTTTCTGGATCCGCCACTGTATCTACTTGATAGCTGACTCCAAAATCAGCGCAGATGGTAGATTCTACCAGTCTTTTTTTTTTTTTTCATGTGTAATCTTTTTTGCACGGATGCAGTAAACCGATGATTTCTAGAACGATACCTATACTCTATAGTCTATACGCTATGAGAGTTGCGCAAAGAGGTATAACTTAAGAAGGGTCCCATTTAAACGCATGTATTAGAAAAGGACAGAAAGAGGGGCTGAAGTCACGTGACAGCCCCTATATCCATCCTTTTGTAACACATACGTTCAAATGGGCTAAAAGAGAGAAAGACAATATCCATGGCTACGGCTATACCCTTAAACATAGCCATAGCCATGAGATTGTCTTTCTCTCTCTAATGCCCATTTAAACGCATGTGTTAGAAAAGGACAGAAAAAGGGGGTGAAGTCACGTGACAGCCCCTATATCCATCCTTTTGTAAAACTACGTTCAAAAGGGCTAAAAAAAGAAAGACAATATCCTGGCTACGGCTATACCCTTAAACATAGCCATAGCCATGAGATTGTCTTTCTCTCTCTAATGCCCCTTTAAACGCATGTGTTAGAAAAAGGGCAGAAAAAGGGGGTGAAGTCACGTGACAGCCCCTATACCATCCTTTTGTAAACATACGTTCAAATGGGCTAAAAAAGAGAAAGACAATATCCTGGTACGGCTATACCCCTTTAAAAAAAGCTATAGCCATGAGATTGTCTTTTTCTCTCTAATGCCCATTTAAACCTTGTTAGAAAAAGGGCAGAAAGAGGGGGTGAAGTCACGTGACAGACCCCAATCCATCTTTTTGTAACAATCGTTCAAATGGGCTAAAAGAGAGAAAGACAAAATCCTGGCTACGGCTATACCCTTAAACAAACTATAGCCATGAATTGTCTTTCTCTCTCTAATGCCCATTTAAACGCATGTGTTAGAAAAGGACAGAAAGAGGGGCTGAAGTCACGTGACAGACCCTATATCCATCCTTTCCTAACACATGTGTTCAATGGGCTAAGAGAGAAAAGACATACCCTGGCTACGGCTATGCTTATGACCATTTTACACATGCTTGATTTGCTTGCCTCAACGAGTTATAGCGATGGGGGGGGGGGGGGGGTTTGTGGGGCGTGATATTGAAACTTCACGAAGGTACCAGGTTGGAAATCTCTTATGGACTTTTTCACACGGGCTCGGTTTGTTTGCCTCATATGTTTTAAATCATTTATTTGAAAAAAAAAAAAAAAAAAAAAAAAAAAAAAAAAATCGGGACGAATACATTTGAAATTGGTTATAACAAAAGTGCAAGTGTTTTGACTTTTGGAGTGGCTATCTGGACACAGACATCGATATAACTGTTTCTTCTTCTGGAAGGCTTTTGCCCATAAAGAAACTGACTCATAACAGAAATACGCAAAATTTCCTCACCTGGATAGTTTTAATAGAAATCTGTTCCCAGTAAGCCCTTTTTCTGCGCACTTTCGTTTAAAACTAATTTCCACTAAATAATTACAATTTGTGATTTACGGTTTAAAAAAAATGATGAGCAAGGAAACCAAATCAGATCGCCCATACGTCAGACTTTGAGATAGGACTTATAACATCTATCAGCACAGAATAATACAATCAGAACGGAAACTCCCATCATAAGAGCCAAATGGAAGCAAGTTTGGAATTTAACGGCACCAATAGGCAACGCTGTGGTCCTATATCCCAACATGGCGGACGAGTGTGATTTGTTTTGAAACTCATTTATTTCTGTAAATTCTGGGAAGAAATCTTGAGTTTCCGGCCTCACTTTTTTCTAATGGCATTTCGGAATGAAATTTCGCGGATCATGTCCTATATATATTTATTTTTTTTTTTTTTTTTTTTTTTTTTTTGCGCGCGAATCCAGATGTAAACATCCTATATCCCAACATGGCGGACGCGAAATGAATTTGCTTCATATCCGACAGAGTTTCCGTTCTGATTGTATTATTCTGTGCTATCAGTCTCTCTGTTCGTATACCTGGCTGGCTTTGCCTCTCCATACAGTATACTTAAAACTCGTTGCATGAAATGTTACATTAAAGTGATCCATTGTTCACATTTCAGCTGCCTGGAGCCTTAGTACTTGGTGTACACCCAGTGCATCAGACTAGATAATGATTTCCCCCCGGGACCCTCGGGGGCCTTGCGCAGTGGTACTGACCGGGGGGGGGGGGGGGGGCTGGCTGGCGGAGTTTGGGTTGTGGTCGGGGCCTGCCACAACAACACTGACCGCAGCAGTAACGCGACGCAGATCCGAGTCGGACTGAATGGAGCAATGTTGCAATATTTACGACTATTAAAAAAGAAATACAACAAAACAAACAAACAACAAAACAAATAATTAAATTAAAGAAATGCGGGGGGGGGGGGTAAAGCGAACGAGATGGGATGGGTTGATAACGAGAAGGAAAGAGACTGCTTGGAATATACGGTTTTACTGATGATGTCATGCGTTGATGAGTGTTCCAAACTATCTCTCTCGATTTCACGTAACCCACGTGTACTAACATCTCACTCCCATGGCAAATCGTATGCAGAGACGTTTTCTTTGAAATTTGTTGACAGAATTAAATTTCTCGGGTCATTTTATCAGAACTGCCGTTTTGCGTATAATTGAAGACATTTTTCGATGGGTCTGTTTCAAACTTTTGCTACAACGATAAAGAGTGTTAAATCTTAAGAAAAATCACGTGAAAAGTCCATTGGTGGTATCAGAAAGTCATAAAATGCAGTATTAAACTCACAAGAAGCGTTTAACTGAAATCCAAGATGGCGGTAAAATATCGAGGAACCTGTGTGCATGCACCGTGAACATCCATGATGGCCAACGTTAACAACAACCTCACAACATCGGGTTATGAGTTTGTTACGTTGTGATTGGTTGTGATCGATGTTGTGAGGTTGGCCATCTTGGATTTCATGGTGCTTGCATACAGTTGCTCGATATTTTACCGCCATCTTGGGTTTCATTTAAATGCCTCTTGTGAGTTTGTTATTGCATTTTATGACTTTCTGCTGCCACCAATGGACTTTTCACGCGATTTTACATCAGTTTGAACAATCTTAATCGTTGTGGCAAAAGTGTGCAATAGACCCATTAATGACATTTTTCAATTCACCGATGATTTCACCAGTAGAAAAAATATTACACGGTTCAGTTCAGTGTATGACTATAATGCACGAAAATACTCAGTTCTGTAATCTTTTCTCAACCGGAGGTGTCGGATATTCCATTATTTAACGGTGATTGCACCGATTTAGAAAAGATTATACAGACGAGGATATTTCGTGCCGTACCGTCTCCGTCTTACGCTGAACTGAACTGTGTAATCTTTTCTCAGCCGGCGGAATCATCGGTGAATTTAAAAATGTAATTAATTATACGCAAAACGGTAGCTCTGCATCAGTGAGGCGTGATATGTGGCAACAATGTATTTTCTCCATTCAAATTCACACAAAAAAATCGAACGCTTTGGTCATCGGCGATGACCAGGCATTTTGGCCTCTCATGGACATCACACAGGCTCGGTTTGTTTGCTTCATATTTATTAACCTTTACTTTTAAAAAAAAAAAAAAAAAAAAAAAAAAAAAAAAAAAAAAAAAAAAAAAGTGACAAATACACTTGACATTGATGATAAACAAAAGTGCAAATGTTTCAGAGTGACCATCTGGACACAGAAATCGATATAAACTGTTTCTTCTGGATGGATTTGCACGATAAAGAAACTGACACATGACAGAAAAAAGCAAATTTTTCTCACCTGGATAGTTGTAATAGAATTCTTGTGTCCAGATACCCACACTCTAAATCACTTGCACTTTTGTTTAAAACCAATTTCCACTGGATTAACTACAATTTTTGATTTGAGGTTCAAAAGAGTGAGACAAACAAACCAGATTCAGATAGCCCTTGCTGCCACACTTAGAAATAGGACTTATAACAAGTATGGCTCCCTCTATCCCTAAACTTTTCCTGATTTCAATCTGATGGATATAGCGACACTAGTCGCTTTTCGGAAAAGTCGTGTTTTTGGCGTTTTAAACTGAAACCATAGATAAAACGCAAAATATAATAACGTCAACTAGTGCAATTTTTTTAATGGATTTGTTAAGCCCAAAACGAGCAAAATTGGTTTAGAATTAAAGCCGTAAATAATGAAATTCATTTCGACATAAGCTCAGTGTGCAAGAGTGAGCGCGAGTGATAATATACGTCTATCTGCCTCACTCGCACTCATTGAGGCTTATGGGAATTTTCGTATTTCATAATTTCCGGCTTTATTTTGAGTGTTGCAACTTGAAACATTCAGGGTGTCTTCCTGAAGTATGCTCGCAGGTGCAGACATTCCTCAAATTTTTGTTTTTAGCGTAAATTCATCATTTTTAGCCAAAAACTGTTGACTTTTTGAGCAGCGCGACGTGGTGTCTTCGGTTGGAACTACGAGGGTGGATTTTAAAGGAAACCTATATTTTTTTTCTTATTAACTATCAATGTTAAAAAAAAAACAAACCAACCGTTAGAACGTACGTACTTTCAGCTTTTTCAGGAGCTATAGTTTTTTTAAATTCGGTCAACGCGTTGTGGAGGTATCGTGGATTTTCCACACCCGTCTCTCCTTCAAACGTGCCCACATTTTCACGCGCCGCGGAGCTTCACAGGAAACATGAGTTTACGACTTTGAAAAAGTAAAGTAGAGCTGTTATTTCATTGAAACAAGTTACAATATTGTTATGAAGCATCTCACCTCATTTTTTGACTTAGTCACCCGTCAGATTCTTGCATTTTTCATACCGGTGCAACAATTTCTGTATACAGCCGTCGTAAAATTCTTTCCCCATACTCCTGAACCAGGTTTTAACGCAAAGCTGTCGATCCAGCTTCAATCCACGATGATTGCACTTTCAGTACTGACCG
Source organism: Trialeurodes vaporariorum (assembly GCA_011764245.1). NCBI lineage: Eukaryota > Metazoa > Arthropoda > Insecta > Hemiptera > Aleyrodidae > Trialeurodes > Trialeurodes vaporariorum. The sequence goes on from VMOF01000013.1 coordinate 4,447,858, forward strand.
GAAGTTTGAAGATCGATACAAATTGGATCATTTTATCAGTAGAAGAGTGGTTTATTCGGTAAACAACATGCATTTAGGTGTTATTGAGGTATCTGGCCAGATATAAGTGCATCGCCTGCCGAAACTCGCAGCTTCTATAACGCGTAAAAAGGTGGGCACGTTTGAAGGAGAGAAGGGTGGGGAAAATCCACGATACCTTCGCAACGCGTTGACCATCACGGGAAAAAAATTCTGATTGAAATTACGGAACGTAGGAAGAAATTGGGGAGTAAAGAAATTCCCTTTAAAATAATAAGAATCCTCATTGATTCAACCAGAATTCTTATTGATCCAACGATTCATTCTTGCGCGATTCTCCTGATCATCAAAATGTTCAATTGGACGAATGATAATTCTTGTTGAATCAATAAGAATTCTTATTATTTTAAAGGGAATTTCTTTACACCCCGATTTCTTCCTACGTTCCGTAATTTCAATCAGAAATTTTTCTCCGTGCTAATTTAAAAAAGTATATAGCTCATTCGAAAGCTGAAAGTACATACGTTTCAACGCTGGGTTTGGTTTTTATCTAGTATAGAGAGTTACTGAGAAAAAAAAATAGGTAAAACTTTAAAATGCAGCCTCGTAATCGACTCTGGAATCATCTTCGGTCAATTTGATCGAATAAAGAACATTCAAGTTTTAATCAATCAGAAATACGAAATAATTGAATTTATCAGACCGTAGTGCGCCTCCATCAATCCTTTTACCGTCTCTGAATGAGCAACCTATAGACTAGAGTGGCAACCCCGGGCATTTTACGGGACCCCTTTTGGAGCTGTGAGCCCTAACAGGTAGTTAGAGGTAAGAGTCCTTACCTGCAGGCTCACCAATCACCAGCTCACCACACTCCCACAGTCCACCGGTGTTACCGGGCCCGCGGGGTGATTGTTGCCTCGACTTACTCCTAGAGCTTGAATTACCGTCCGCGCTTTGTTTAACTTCCCTCAGACCCAAGTTTAAACAACCCAGCATTAAAAGAGTGTTAATTACTCACTATATGGCGGATCCAGTGGATTCTCTCTCTCTCTCTCTCTCTCTCTCTCTCTCTCTCTCTCTCTCTCTCTCTCTCTCTCTCTCTCTCTCTCTCTCTCTCTGTCTCTCTCTCTCTCCCATTTAAACGCGTGTGTTAGAAAAGGATAGAAGAGGAGGCGAAAGTCACGTGACGTGCCCCTTATCTGTCCTTTTCTAACACACGCGATCAAATTACCATAGAAAGAGAAGGAAAAATTCTTGGATCCGCTAGTGTAATCACTTTCCGTTCCCACCGCTTGATAGAGCCACTGTTTGTCTCCCACTTTTTCTCACGTTTACAAAGAAGAGGCTCTTTTTTCTCTCATTTTTCCTTCAGACTTTATTTTGCAATCCAGAGCGGATCTACATAATTTTCTCCGTACTTAAGTATTTAAATAATTGCACTTACTTAATAACGAGTAAGGTGAACGAACCGGTATCAGTCACTTTTCTTCTTCATCTAGGAATGATGTAAGAAATCAGAGCTCATTTTGCTTGTGTTGGTATTTTTAGTCAATTAGAAACTAGACAGAGTGTTTCAATGGGTCTGTTGCACACTTCGGCTAAAAGCGTTTTAAAATATTGATTCTTCCGTAAAAAGCCGTAAAAATGACAATGGCAGCATCAAAAAACACCAAAATTCAAAAGAAAACTCACAAATTAAAAGAAAACACTAGACACTATTCACCCCTGTATCTTTCCACCACGTGCACGATATTTCGCTGGGTTAACGCGGCATATTTAAATAATCATGGCCGACTGTCATCACGGCTGACTTCATAAACAAATAAACAGTAGGTAAACACTGACGGGGTCTGTTCGAAGTCATACGTCTCAAGATCCTCAATTCCTTACAATAGGTTGTGAAAGGTGGTACAGGAATCGATATTTGTGTCGAAAAATTATCAAAATGAAACAATAACACAAAGGAGTTCCAAAGATTACGATTGATGTTGGAATTATACTTGGAACTCCTGTGTGTTATTGTTTCATTTTGATAATGTTACGAAACAAATATCGGTCTCCGTATACCTTCCACAACCTATTGCGAGGAATTGAGGATATTGAGACGTAAGAAATCGAACAGACGCCGTCAGTGTTTATTGTTTATTTGTTTATAAAGTCAGCTATGATGACAGTCGACCTTGATTATTTGAACAAGCCGCGCAATTTTACAAAAGATGTCTCTACCTACAATTTTTGCGATCAGAATGAGCTAGCAATACATGGGGGTTGCGTGAGAGTGAGAGGGACAGTCTGGGACGCTCATCAACGGATGAACTCATCATTAAAACCGTTTATACTTTCTCAACCGATTGAGTTTAGTTCTATCACTGACTTTGAAACATTTGCGAGTATTTTTAATCCTTCAAATTAATTCCTTCGACTGATATACTTTCAATGTTGTAAAATAATTATTTCAGTTTTTTCTCAGAGATTACTAAGCCTAAGAGATAAGGCACTTCCTATCTCCGCCGTGTTGAAAAACTGTTGGCCGGGCTCCGTAAAAAAACGCCTGCAGAATCGCCGTGATGCAACGTGCAGTACGCTGGTGACCGCACACATTGTTGTTATTCATGTTGTTGGAAATGAGGTTAGATTCTCTGCAGCATCTAAATGTTTGTCATTTAATGGCCGATGGGATGATTAAAGTGACTTAGATTTTCAGATTCACGTTCAACATATACTCAGAGCTCATTAAACTTCCCAAACACTTTATTTATCTTATTAATTTAGTTAGTGGCGTTGCTGTCAAACCTCATTTCAAACAACAACACTAGTAACAATGTTTACGGTCACCAGCGTACCGTACGCCACATTGCATACTTCGCAGGAGTCGAACAACACTTTTGAATCGTTATGCCATATCTCTTAGGCTTAGTAATCTCTGTTTTTTCTATACCATGGTGGTGGTGAATTTCATGTTACATTGATGTAGTCATTTATCACTTGTTCTTTTTCTTTTTTCTTTTGTGGCGTGTTGCAGTCCGGACACGCGACGGAATGGCCTGTGCGCTATCGTGGATGCTCAACAGACGTCGTGGCGCCTGGCGAGGAGCGTTGTACGTCAAGTGACGGACACTCTCGGACACGATGTTTCAGCTCTCATCGTCCTCAGACCGGAGGCGTTTTGGGATAAGCAACGCGTCGACAACTGTGCACGATCTCATAAGGATGGAGAAGTAAGTTTGCCTTTCAACACACGTAGTAGCGGAGACAAAGATACCTAGCCAGGGCATGCAATAAGCAATACACTGCATCCCATTCAACGCGTGTATTAGGTGTGTTGCGTGTTGCATACTCCGGCTAGGTATCTTTGTCCCCGATAGTACATAAATACGTTATTCCAAAAACAGCATACGACCACGAAGCAATTAGTTCACAGGAAAGGAACTTTTCCACACATTCGCAACAGCATGAGGAGTATTACACAAAGAAAAATAACATGTTTATTTATGAAATAGTTATTAACTATTAGCTAATTTATTTAACTCATTGCATATATTACAGCGTATTTACCATTATGCAACTGCGTAGGGCCTCAGACCTGAAGGGGGCCTCAGGCTTCACTTCTCGAAGGGAAGAAAAGAGAAAAGAAAGAAAAGAAGAAAAGGAAGGAAATGGAGAAACGGAAGAAGAGAAAAGAAAGGGATGGCAAAGAAAAGAGGGAGAGAAAATGATTCGATTTCAGATTTTTTGAGCCCCACTCTCCAAATCCGCAATGACGACGCTCTGGCCCCTAAATATCTACCGTCACGGAGAGGCCTGCATAGTTTGAGGAGTAAAATAAAATACCGCAAAGAGTCCGGTTTCTGAAGCCCCCAAAACTTGAAGATAAGAGTGAAACCAAGGAAGTCGATGCTACTATGCGACGGGGCCCGATCCTGCAAGGGGAAACAATTGTTGATGCTCAAACTTTCGAGAAACCCCTAAAATCTGGAGGGGGGGGTGTCATAAAGGCTCAAACTTCATCAAATCAAGGTGAAGCAAGCCCAATTCAAAGTCAACCCATGTACTCATCGTTTGCTCATAAAGGAAAGATCCACATTCTTCATTCATAGGATGGAATAGGTTCTCAGAGTGTGATGGTCAATGGCTTAAACCTTCGGGGGCATGACCTTTTTGCTCCTCCAATATTTGTGATGGGAGGAAAAAATCATTTGACCCTACGGATATAAAAAGAAAAAATTGGGAAAAAGACGGAAAAACCAAAAATGGCGCATGCAGAGCGCAGGGCTCTCAAAACGTCCCCTATGCTATTCCGGTGCACCGCCAATGTGATTTTAAATGGGGAAACCGACTTACGAGCAGACCTGTCATTTTGGTGGGCTTTCAATCCCTGACAAAGCGCAGGGCTCTCAAAACGTCCCCTTTGCTCTTCCGGGGAACCGTCAATGTAATTTTAAATGGGGAAACAGACTTACGAGCAGACCTGTCACTTTGGTGGGCTTTCAATCCCTGACAAAGCGCAGGGCTCTCAAAACTTCCCCTGTGCTCTTCCGGGGAACCGCCAATGTAATTTTAAAAGGGAAAGCAGACTTACGAGCAGACCTGTCATTGTGGTGAGCTTGTAATCCCTGACGCGGCGCAGGGGTCTCAAAACGTCCCCTCTGCTCTTCCGAGGAACCGCCGATGTAATTTTAAATGGGGAAACAGACTTACGAGCAGATCTTTCATTTTGGTGGACTAAAATTCGCCTACAAGGAGCAGGCTCTCAAAACGCCCCCCTGCTTTTCCCGGGGCACCATCATTCCATCAATGTTTTTTTAAAATAGGAAAACAGACTTACGAGCAGACCTGTCTTTTTGGTGGGCTTTCAATCGCTGGAAAGGGTGCAGTGCTAGTCCTATTACTCCCTCTTTTTTGGGGGAAAAATGTTCCGCAGACCCCCCACCCTGCCGATGGGGGGCCTCAAATTGAAGGTTGCTTTTGGGCCTCAAGAGATGTAAATCCCTACTGCAAGTTGCATACCCTGGCCAGCTATCCTTGCCCTTTCTATTACAATAAGCACAGGTCGCAAGTCCTGCATTAAGTATTTAACTCAACCCGCATTACATGCATTGCGATTTGCATACCTGCCCGGGAAAATCTTTGTCCCTGCTATTATAAGAAGCACTGGTCATAACTCATTAGTATTGCTTCGGGTATTTAACGCAACCCGCTTTACACGCATTGCGTATTGCATACTCTGACCAGCAATCTTTGCCCCTGGGCCCAAAATATGTTACGTCCTCACCGTCCCGCACGCATGATGATCGTTGAGCACTTACGGGGGGTATAAACCACACGTAACAGTACTTAAGTACGAACCATCCAACGTCTTTCGGGAGGACCGTCACCAGTGCGTTGACCAATGGAAAAAAATCAAAAAATCGATCTCGGAATTTGAACCAAAGGGCCTAAACAGTGTTTTTAGGAAGGTTTAACAACAACAGATTCAGCATTGATACGCATTTTATCCGCTACCCTTTGGGGTGCTTTCCGGTGCGGTCGGCGGACATTAGGTTCAAAGTCGAAATTTTTCGACTCTCCCCGCAACTTCGTCAGGTACGCAACATAACATTCCTAACCCAAACCGAAGCAGTGACTCTCCGACTTCTTAGACTATTCATTCCTATAGGTAAGCATTATTTATTTTGATTTTTGCAGTTTTTTAAAACCCTGTTCTTTGTGTTTTTCATGGACTCAAAGTGGTCATGTCAATCTATCAGCATTTTAATGCTTTTTCTCAACTTTGATGGAGTGTAAAAAAAAAGTACCGCAAAATACCGCAAAACTTTTTATACAGGAACGTTCAGAATCACATAATATTTTAGAATCTTGAAACCGTTACTGCCACCACCTGCCACCAAGCCTGTTGTACGAGTTTTTGTGATTTCTTTCAGATTCGTGGAATTGGATAAATTCAGAACAGTATTTGAGAGACGGCACACAATCAAAAGTAATTCTAAAAATAAGGCCGTCCTTTGTGTTCAGAGGGGGTTTTTGGTGTGAGAATGAGTTCAGAAGCCATAAAAGAAAAATCGCCCCAAATTTTCGAAAGTTTTGTCCGGCAAAATTTCGAGAAAATGGAAAGGCAGTAAAAGATCCTCGAATAGACTTCTGGAGATCAATGCTGATTGGCTCTGTGAGGACACAACTTTCGAAAGTTATGGTGGTCTATCTTTTATGGCCTTTTAACTTGTTTTCATACCAGACATCCCCTTCCAACTATCAAGGACGGTTAAAAAAAAAAAAAAAAAAAAAAAAAAAAAAAAATCTCTTAAAATTTAGTGCCACCTCATTTCGCCATTTTCACGAGTCCGAAAAAAATCACGAAAATGCGTATATTACAGGGGCGGCTGCCGAGTGCGGCTGCAGTAAAGGTTGTAGGATTCTTAAACATTACGTAATACTGAGCTTTCGTGGGTTTTAGAGTTTCACGGGAAATTTGCGGAACTTTCTTTTATGCCGTTCCATCACAGTTGAGAAAAAACATTAAAATGTAGATAAATTGACAGGTACACCATGTGGCCTTATAAAACAAAAAAGAGCATGGTTTATCATCTAAAGAAAATCAAAAAAAATAGTGCTTTACTATATAGTATCCATGGTCTCGGCTAGATGACACTGCTTCGGCAGAATTGGTTGTAATTTACAAAAACGCTCTGCAAGGCAACAATTTTACTATTTGAAACCCGATGCCCGCCTACTGCACTATAGCAAACACCCAATAGATAGCGTAAATATGCGTACCATAATGCTGAAGCCGTTTATGTTATCAAACCTCCCTAAAAACATTATGTAGGCCTATTTGTTAAAATTCCAAGGTCAATTGGAGGATCGAGTAGATAACGAGAAATATTCATAAGACTTGTTCACTTATTTGTCAGTATTTTTCCCAAATACCTGATTTAATTTCTTCCAATAATATAATGTTAAACAAGAGGATTAACACTGAAATCTAACTCTTTAATGTCAGAAGTACAGCTGCACTCTTGTTTTTTTCTTTTCCTCCAAAACGAATTTTTTGGCTTCTAAAATTTGGCACTGTTTGATAAGGTTTGAGTCATTTGCTGGGAAAAAGGAAAGTTTCGACCCTTTTTGCGTCAGTATGGCCCCAATATTGTGCTGTTGAGTTTCAAAATTGCCCAAATTGAGCTAATGGTGTAAATTGAGTTAAAGGGACGAATGTTCTGTTTAAAGGGTCACAGCTCGGAAAATTCCCCCAAAATTGCCCAAAAAAACTTCCATTTTCTGTCTAATTCTTCCCTTCGGGCCTCTTAGGCTAGGGAAAAAAAAATTATTTTCTTAAAATTTCCTTAAAATTGGGTTTTTTTCCTACCTAAGTGGACCTTTTTAAGAGGTACACCACTAAATATCCCCAAATTTTAAAAAAAATACTTTTAATCGACCCCCCCTTCTCCCCCCAAAAAGGGCCCCCTTTAAAAATTCAATTGTGCCGTGCAATAGTCCCATAAAGGGACAAACTATACAACTTTCCCATCCTAATATCTCTTTCCTTTTAGAAGTTTTTATTTTTGTCATTTTCGTCCTTTGGGGACAACGCACTGTGCGTCAAGCCGAAACATAATTTGGTCCCTGATGCTATTAGAAGCACTAGTCATTAGTCAGCGTTAGGTATTCAACGAAACCCCATACTACACGTATTGCGTATTGCATATCCTCGCCGGCTATCTTTCCCCCCTGCTAATACAAGCACTGGTTATAAGTCCTGCGATGGGTATTTAACGCAACCTGGACTACACGTATTGCGTATTGCATACCTTGGCCAGCTTTCGTTAGGAACTCTATAGGAAACAGTGCGTTGAGTTATTACGTGTAATGCAGATAGCGTCAAATTATCGACGAAAAGGGAGGGAAAGAGTGCGTTGCGAGTTTACGTGTAATGCGGTTAGCGTCGAATCAAATCACCGAAGACTTACGCAACTACTTTTACTCTTACAATAATTTAATTTGAGCCGCTATTTTCTCGCTTTTAAGTTTCAACAAGTTTTCTCATGTTAGGATACCAATATAGTGCCGATGACGAAGTAGTGACGGAACGTGTTGTTTGTTTCAGCCAATTTACACTCCATTATCAAGGCTGCAAAAATATGTGGACCAAACTCAACTTCCGAGGGAGCTCAGCGGAACTTGGATTTATAACCACGACCAGTGGATTCATAACAGAAATGTAAGTTATGAGAATAAAAATTTATCCTATAGACTGTTTTAGTAGAGCGATATATCGTATCGATTGCCGTCCGAGGCCTCTGGTTCCAAACAAACTCTGATTCGATGCATTTTCCCCATAAGCGGATTTTTAAACGGAAATTTAGATCATTAAATCAAACAATTAATGCGACCTTTTTGCGATTATGAATTCTACGTTTTCGAAAATGCTTCATTGTGCCTGGTTCCACCCGTAAAACTGCTAAAATCAACAAGATATTGCAGATTAAACGATGCGTTTGGAGGTCGGAATCACCCAAATGTTATTGTTGTTGTTGTGGAATTTGGGGGAATTTCGGGCGATTCTAACCTACAAATGCAACATTTTAAACTGTAATATCTTATTGATTTCGGCAGTTTTAGTCAAGGAACAGGCATAATTAAACATTTTCAAGGGGTGTGAATTCATAATCGCAAAAAGCTCGCATTAATTGTTTGATTTAATACCCTAAAATTTTCCCTTGAAAAGTTTGCTTATGGGGAAATTACATTGAACCGGAGTTTGTTTGGAACCAGAGGCCCTCGGACGGCAATCGATACGATATATCGCTCTACTAAAACAGTCTATTAGGGACTCTAAGCAGGCTGATTTAGTGAAGAGCGGGAAATTCAAATCCAACATTATAATTAATTGGCTAAGATGTTTTTTTAACGTGAAACCAGCACCTGACTGGTCAATCTTAAAATTTCCCCCCTTTCCCCCTAAAAAGTTTATACATCCAAAGCTTTTAGCAATTCGAAGCAGCCAATTCGTCGCCTGTAAATCGTACCAGTGCTGCCGTTTTGCGTATAATCAATGGTATTTTTTCAATGTACTGATGATTCCACCGGTTGAGAAAAGATTACACAGTTCAGTTCAGTGTATGACTATACTTCACGAAAAAAGGCTGATCAGTAATCTTTTCTGAAGCGGTGCAATCATCGGTGAATTGAACAAAGCCATTGATTATACGCAAACCTGCAGCTCTGCATCGTACAGGGTCCTCTAAAGTTAGTATACTTTGAAAAATCCCTCAAAGAGGTTGTTTCATCGCCCATAAGGAATGGGCTGAGAATGGATTGCCTTCATTTTTTCAGAGCTGATAGAGCTATTCACGGGGCGTCTAACGGTGGCCTATTTTTTATTTTTGCCCTCTCAGAACCAGGGGGGGCGGGGGGTCAAAGGTAAAACGGTTTTTCGGCCATAACTTTTTAACGAATAAAGATATTAAAACAAACTTTTTTTTTAAACGGAAGATCTTTTAAAGACCTATCTTTTGATGCATATGAAGTTTAAAAAATACTGATTTTTAGTTGAGTTATTGCATTTTCAAAATTTTGAAAATTCCAAAAAATTAGTTTTTTGAATTTTTTTCAAATGGGGATCGCACGAAGAAAAACAAAAAACTATCTCAAAGAAAGTCCTTTCTTTTCCGGTTAAAATGAGCTAAAGTTCGATTTCGGGAAATGATTTGTCTTTGAGTTATGAATTTTTAAAGTGTCAAAAATCGCTATTTTTTGCGTTCACAGCGGCAGCGACGAGGCCGAAAAAAATCATTTCTCCGTATGTAGTCGACAAAATTCAAAGAAAATCGGTAACTAGGGGGTTTTTTAGGTCGCAGATTTCTATTCTGCCGTCAGATTTGTAGAATTGTGAAATCCAAGATGGCTGCCGACCTCCATATACTTGGCAGCAGTGAAACAACCTCTTTATGAAACATTTTTCTCGTGTGAATAAGTGACGGTTTGTCGACGGTCGATTAACTCGATTATCTTTATGCTCCCATTCGATTCTATGCAAAAGCGCCGATTCTTTTCTATAGGCTTATATGGAGAAGACGTAGATAAATTGCAATCAGTGGCGGCTCGTGAACTATCGATTACCGTATCCTTCCCATTTGAACCAGATCATAAGAATCGATTATTTTGAGGTTTAATTGTATCCCTTGAGGATCGATTCTTTCTTATAGGTTTATATGGAGGAGACATATCGATGAATCGCAGTTCACCAAACCATCAATATTCAACACAACGATAAATAGACTGTTTTAGTATCGATTGCCGTTCGAGGGCCTCTGGTTCCAAACAAACTCTGGTTCAATTTAATTTCCCCTTAAGCGAACTTTTGAACGGAACTTTAGATATTAAATACAACAATCAATGCGACGTTTTTGCGATTATGAATTCTACACGTCCTCGAAAATGCTTAATGCCTGGTTCCTTGATTAAAACTGCCGAAATCAGTAAGTTATTACCAATGAGCTATAACTTTAGAGTGGCACATCAAGGAACGTTCCGCTGGTTCATTTTTGTCACCTAGGGAGCCGCCATCTTGCCGTAAAAATCGATTTTGAGGTTAAACTTTGTAGGTTGTTTCCGGTCGTTTCGTAAACAAACTCGGGCATCGCCGGAAACGACCTGCAAAAATTAACCTCAAACCTTGGAATTCGCCGTCCAAATTCCCGCCAAATTCCGAACGACCTACAAAATTTAACCTCAAACCTTGGAATCTGCCGTCCAAATCCCGCTTTTTCCCGGGATTCCTTCTACCCTGTGTGGCACAAGGTGGACCAGCCCGCTGCCACTCTAAAGTTATAGCTCATTGGTTATTACTGATTAAAGGTTGCATTTGTACGTTAGAATCGCCCGAAATCCCGCCAATTCCACAACAATAACATTTGGGTGATATTCCATCCTCCAAACGCATCGTTTAATCTGTAACATCTCGTTTATTTCGGCAGTTTTAGCGATGGAACCAGGCAAAATTAAGCATTTTCGAAAACGTAGAATTCATGATCGCAAAAAGGTCGCATTAATCATTTGATTTAATAGTCAAAATTTCCGTTCAAAAATCCGCTTATGTTTGGAACCAGAGGCCCTCGGACGGCAATTAGATACGATACATCGCTCTACTAAAACCGTCCATAATGTTCAGTATAAACTTTGAAAAAGAAAAATACGTTTTGCAGATGATCGTTTCTTGTTAGAAAGGTCAACACTCGGCAGTCGTCGAAGGCCTCTCGGGATCTGATTTGTAAATAGTAACTTTCCCTGATTCGATGAAAGTGCACCCGTGATCAGCGAGAGGTTAACGAGACTCGGTCATGCAATGAATAGAGGAGGGCGCCGCACTATGTGGTATTTGACCGAAAAAGTTGGCATAAACTGTTTCTACTGTCCAAATAACTTGAAATTTGGTATTCGGGGGTACTTTTAAGCGATTAATTCACATCAATTTTTCAAATTTGAAAATCCAAGATGGCCGCCGACAAATTTTTTGGCTAATCGGTCGGCAGCCATCTTGGATTTTCGAATTTTGAAAACTGCATATGAATTCAGCGTTAAAAGTACCCTTGGATACTGAGTTTCAAGTCATTTGGACGGTGTTGCCAAATTTCCTCTTGTAGCGATGTAGCCTGTACAACACGTAAAAACGAGAATTTCGTGCAAAAACGCAAAATTCAAACTAATTTTCCCGGAAAAGCCGCATTTTTCCGCAACTTCTGATTCAAGGCCTATTAGTACGCACTAAGGACTACCATTTCTCATATATATCCCGCGGGGTGTGGGAGGATATTGAACTTAAGTTCTCTTTAAAATCGGAAAATTTACGTTTTTAGCTAAAAACTTTGAAATAGCAAAAAAATATCAAATTCAATTAAATGGATAAAAAAGGCATAAACTGATTGTAAATACCCTTTAGGAAGACGATCCTGACAAAAATTTTGTTCTGACTTCATTTGAAACACTTTTTTTTTACTTTGATTTAGTCTCGTGCTGAGGCTAAATTTAATGTGGTAAAAATGATTTTTCCCCCGGTGGATTTTAGTTTAAAATTTAAACCAGTTTAGACCCGCTAAATACAAGTTTCTAATGCAAAAATCTAGTAATTCCGAATATCACAACAGTTTTTCCCAAAAGCGACTTTTTTTTTTTTTAGTTTTGCCAGCTTTTTTGGTCAAAACCACATATGCGCCCCCAAGAACACACAATCAGTTCAGTTCGAGAGGAGGGAAAATGGCAAGGAGGCACACATCAGGGCAGGCGGTGGATAATTCCCAAAGCGTGTTGCTCTTGCACGGTTTTTTCATCGTTGTTCGTGGTGCCTTATTACAGAATGGCCCCGAACCGTGGCATCAGAAGCAGATCCAAGTCTCTCTATCTACCCCCCCCCCCCTCTTTTCCCTCCCCGCCTGGTTAAGGGGATTTTTAGCGTTTAGTGCCGATTTCTGCCACCAGAGCGCTACCGTTCGTTTAAAAATCAAATTACAGGCCGAAAGTAATTTTTTTTTAAAGAAAAAAAAATGTCAGTTACTAGATAATCATCTGAAGAGTGTCTCTGTAAAAAAACTCGTCAATAACTTCAAAAATAAGGCTAAAAGTCCCAAAAACAGAAATATCGCAAATCGATTCTTGTATCGAAATGCGATATTTCATTATTTAGTACTTTCAGCCTTATTTTCGAAGTTATTGACGAGATTTTTTTCAGAGACACTCTTCAGATGATTATCTAGTAACTGACACTCCGTTATAAAAAACTTGTTTATGTTATTTTTTCCCCCAAAAATGTGAACATTTTATAGTCAAAGCTATTAGAAACCACTCCTCTTATTTTTTCTGATATTTATGTCATTGATTCCTAAATAAAAAAAAAAAAAAGTGGAGCGTCACTTTCTTTATTGTGATATTTATGGCTCTGGATTATTCCAGAAAATACAAAAAAATGGTTTTTTTACAGCCTAAACGATGCACGGACATTCATCGGTCAATATCCATCCATTACACTATTGGAAGTCACCTATCAATGACGAAATACCTTGAATCCCTTGCGAAATGCCAAAACGTTCGCGAACGCGTTCGCCTACGAGCGACAACAGATTCCCTTGCGAACGTTCTCGTTGGCTCTGGTGTGTGTCCACTTGCATTGAAATACATGGCGCATTTAGTAGCGTTCGCGTTCGCTTAGGTGTGACACAGGCTTTAGACTTACCTACCGCCGTTAAAAGAATTACAAAGACAAGCTGAAGTACTCACCTGAAACAGAAAAACGCAGAAAATAATTAATAATTAACACGCAATTCAAACCTTCAGGGAGGGCACGGTGGCAAAACTTAAAGGGGGGCGTCCGGCGTCTGTTGAAAAGTGGCGGTGTTCATTTTTATTTTTTTATTTTTATTTTTTTTTTTTTTTTTTTTGCTTGTTCATCGATCTTAAATTACTCAAAAATGACACAATGAGAGGAAATACTTCTTTAAAAACAAGGAAACACGTTTATTTGTGACAATTTTCCATGCGCGAAGTAAAGTTCTAGCATGAAGGAGAATCACTGTCACAACAAGGAATATTTTACTTGTAGCAGCACACATTTTTCTTGAGTTAATTAAAGGAATCCCCCTTTAGTCAATATTTCACTGTGCAGTTTCTTTAACACAAACGTAATACACCTTGGATCAAAGAAAGAATTCTCTCAATGCATGCTGAGCTAAAGATTATTTCTACTCTTCGTGAGATCATCATGAGGTTAGGTTCCAAATCTCATGCTGGGATTTTTATAAGGATTTTTGATTAGGATTTTCACTAGGGAATCGATCCCTTTTTTTTGTTGCAGCATAAGTTTGCAACACACCCATTGGATAGATTTCACCGATCAAACGTGAAATGTTAAACGAGAAACTTTGAATTATTTCTGAAAAAACAACAGATCCCGTCAAGACAAGAGAATTTAAATAGAGAGTCTTAGAAAGGTGCGAGGCTAGAAGGAAAGACGTGTGAAACGTGGAAGAGAGAGAGAGAGAGAGAGAGGAGAGAGAGGGGGGGCTCTGGACTTTCACAAAAAGTTGAACATAAAATGCACGTGGGGTCTTTGCGTCTTGATAAATAGTTGCACCGCGCGCCACATCACATCCAACACCCGAACGGCGAGCTTATACATTTACCTAGAGAGTTGCAGTTTGGTAGGATAACCTGAATAACAGAATAACATCCAGAATAACATTCAAGCAGTTGAAAAATTAACAGAAATTACAGCGGTCACTGTTACTTCAAATGTGCAATGAAAGCGAGTACCTACGCGAAAAGTAAACAAAACCTCCGCCATTTGCATTTGTCTCTTGGGGCTTTCTTGACAGCCTAAATCTGCACGGAGAGAATTATTTTTTGTATCCCAAGGTGGATTTGCGTTTGCTTTAAAGTAACTGCACAGTGAAATATTGACTATGGAGGATTTCCTTTAAATGCGAAGGAAAATGTCTGCAGCTACAAGTAAAAGATTCCTTGTTGTGACAGTGTTTTTTCCCTTCATGCAATCAAAACCTACTTCGCGCAAGGAAAACTGCCACAAATAAACGTGTTTCCCAAGGAAAATGTCTGCTGCTACAAGTAAAAGATTCCTTGTTGTGACAGTGATTCTCCTTCATTCAAACAGAACTTTACTTCGCGCAGAGAAAACTGTCACAGGTAAAAGTGTTTCCTTGTTTTAAAATAAAATATTTCTCTCAGTGTGACTTGTGAGAGCCTATCAGAAAAGGATTCTGACATTGAGCAGCTCTCATAGTATATAAGGATTTTTACGCCTTAACGACAAAGTGTGTCCGGCTGTTATGAACGTAAAATCAGGTTTTCTCATCATAAGATACCTCTTTCTCATAAATAATATCACCCCTAACGCGATATTTTCCAGAACTTTAATCGTTTATTTCAAATCCGGCGTTAAATTTTTTTTTTAAAACTATACTTTTTTTGAATTTCGAATTTTTTTCTACGAAGACGTAAATTTTGAATTTACGTAAATCTGGGCGCCAGTTAATGAAAACTGATTGCATTTTTGAAATCAGCGTCTCGAATACATAAGATAGCGATGTGAAATGAAGTTGTAGGGGTAGTGTTATTCTTAAACACTAAAAATTGGGGAAAATTTAAATGATGGATGGTGAATGTCGCGGACACATTAAGGCGGTTTTGATGCTTACTTGTATTAAGGACTCTAAACCAGAGACAAATAGAGACCCAGCACAAAGCTTGCGACAGGTGTCCACTTTCTGGGGCTCAATTTTGGCGGGCTCATCGGAACAACAGCCAACTATTGCCTAATGTTGACTGATGAGCGTGTGTTTTTCATTTGACAAGCAAAACCTGTTTCCGTTTTCGGGACGGCAAACCAATCACAGCCTTTTGTTGAGCTTCACCATTCAACATTAGGAAAGGGTTTTTCGTTGCAGCCGGTGACTCCCGAACAAAACTGTGACCGCTAAACTTGCTTCACTTTTCTAACACGGGGAGCATACGGTGCACAATGCAGTGAGAAAAACGCTCCAAAATCGCTGTAGGCAGCTTTACTTGGCACGTTATCGAGACATTTAAAAACTGAAAAAAACACTTTTTTCTTTATGGAAAGGAAGAGATGCCCTTTCAAATTTTGACAAAACTCAATTTTGACCAAGAAATCCTGCCCTGAATAATTTTCACAGGGGCAGCATTTCTCGGTCAAAAAATTGAATACGTAAGAAATTGAAAAAACAATATCTTCCTATCCACAAAAGAAATATGTGTTTGTTCAGTTTTTTAAAAAACTCAATAATTGCAGAGTAAAGCTGCCTGAAGCTATTTTGGAGCTTTTTTCTCACTGCACTGTGCGGTGTGATGGGTATCTATTTGTCTCATGCTCTAAACCTTGACCATAACCTAAAACTAAATTTGTCGATCACCCCAGGTTATACCTATTGGATTGCCACTCTCGGTAATAAAAAGGGATACCTACTGGATATAGCTTTTGTGGATTGAACGGCGCTTGGAGAGGAGACCCGGGCTCGGCGGCTGATCGTTAAAAACCCGGATACTCGCGGGGAGGCGCAACGCGAAGGAGCTGTCATAAATCTTGACAGAGGACTTCATAGAAAACTTGTTGTAGCTCTTCTCTATTCGTGTTTCACTGTTTCATCGTCGTTTCTATCCTTTCCCTGCTGATACGTACGTGCGAACACACCAAGATAGATGGAGAGTCCTCGCACGCACAGTAGCCCCGGGAATGGGTTCTTTGCATACAAATAGGGTTACAAGAAAGCTATCTATATAGGGTCTAGAGTCCCATAGGTATGCAGGGAGCAGGGTTGCCGTTTTGCGTATAATGAGTCTGTTGCACACTTCGGCTAGAGCGTTTTGAAAGTTGCAACTGCCCCATTTAAACTTACTGCTTTTTGAAATAACAAATGGGTCTGTTGCATACTTTTGCTACAACAATATAGAACCGTGATTCTTATGTAAAATTCGGCAAAAATAACGATGCGCACATTAAAAACGTTCAAAAACCACTCATTAACTCAGGAAATCACTTCAATTTCAAACAGCCCGCGCTACACAAGCCACTATTTGCACCGGTATACTACTACATAGACGGAACCACCGTGCATAAGTAAACTACATTGTGACTACAAAATGATGGAATTTCTTTTTTAATACGTGAAATATAAGCTGCATTTGCTGTCTGGTCTTTTCGGTTAATCAAAGATTACAAAATGATATAAGAAATGTACGCATCTAAACGAAACATTCCAATGTTTGTAAGTTCTGTTCATGTTTACGTAAACGATATGGTTCCATGTATGTAGTTATAAGCCAGTGATATAGTGTCTAGTGTGGCGCGGGTTGTTTGAAATGGAAATTATTTTCTGAGTTAAAGAGTGGATTTTAAATGTTTTTAATGTGCGCATTGTTATTTTTACCGAATTTTACGTCAGAAACAATAAGTTGTATTGATGTAGCAAAAGTACGCAACAGTCGACCTATTGCTAATTACTGTCCACTGTGGGCCGTCCAGCCGGCTGGCCGCAAAGCACTTCGCGTCAAACTGCATCGCCTTTCTTCCCAATCGAACACGATGCGAAGTTGAGGTTAATGAGCTCAGCCGGTTTTAAGCGCATCAAGACATTCAAGACAAGACAAGACAGACAAGACTACTCAAGAGCTTACGTTCATCTCAGACGTACCAGTCGCTGAGTAGGATCGGGTCGGCCTGGTGG
The DNA here is from genome assembly GCA_011764245.1 of Trialeurodes vaporariorum. Taxonomy (NCBI): domain Eukaryota; kingdom Metazoa; phylum Arthropoda; class Insecta; order Hemiptera; family Aleyrodidae; genus Trialeurodes; species Trialeurodes vaporariorum. The sequence continues at coordinate 4,465,119 of VMOF01000013.1, forward strand.
TCACTATGGTCGGTCGATAGAGTCAAGTTCGATTGTTGTTGATGGTCGTCACTATCGATCGTAAAGCTGCTCACATCAGGGCACAGTGGTCTGAATTCGAAATAAACTGTAGGGAATACCCTGTGAATACTTTCTCACACTATTTTGATCGGAGGGAGACCCTTAGAGGGCGTAGATCCCCCTTTAAACCGCTGGGGGAGACCTCCCTTTGAAATTCAAAATTCAAGCAACAATTCAAAATTTGCTGATTAACACAAATTGACAGTTGCTAAATCAACCAGGGGTTTCTGTTAAGTTAACAATTTATTTGTTGAGTTTGCAAAAATAGTTGTTAAATCAACCACATAATGTTGTTCTTTTAACAAAATAGACATTATCAATTTAGCAAGTTTAAATAGTAAAAAAATATACGGAACTTAACCCAATTAGTTGATCTGACAGTTCAGCTTGTTATATCAGCAAAATAAATTGCTGATTTTACTTACTAATTTGTTATTCCACCATAAAAATTGTTATTTTTACTATTTGATTTGCTGGTTGGGCAAATTAATTGTTGAGTTAACAAAATGAATTAATGATTTAGCATTTGAGTTGTTAATTTAACAAAATTATAGGTTAATTTAGCAAATCATTTTGTTCTGTAATTTTTTTAATCATTTATTTTTTTCCATGTAGAGCCCCCTTTAAACCGCTGGGGGAGACCTCCCTTTGAAATCCTGGCGGAGACCCCTAGACACCACCCTCCTCAAATAAACCAGTTACAAGACTTTTCTCCCTCTTTTTTTCGTTAACGACATTTAGTCCTTGATTCCTTAATAATTCGTCCTATCAATGTGTGTCCTGTAGATTTGTAGAACCATTGCACATTAGTCTGTTAAAAAGTGGTAAAAAAAAGTGGCAACAAATATCGTTGAAAAAAAATTTATCAAAAATAATCGTTTCTATTCTTTCAAGCTTAATTTAAAACTTTCGAGTGACATTGTTAGGTTTTAATGGGTCTGTTGCAAACTTTTGCTACAACGATTAAGAGTGTATAATCTAATGTAAAATCGCCTGAAAAGTCCATTGGTGGCATCAGAAAGTCATAAAATGCAATGATAAACTCACAAGAGCGGCGTTTAATGAAATCCAAGATGGCGGAGAAATATCGAGGAATTTGTATGCATGCACCACGAACATCCAAGGATGGCCAACTTTGACAACTTCACTGGAGGTAGAGGTTATGTGTTTGTTTCCGTTGTGATTGGTTGTGATCGATATTTTGAGGTTGGCTATCATCTTTGGATGTTAATTGTGCTTGCATACAGGTTGCGAGATATTTTACCGCCATATTGGATTTCAGTTATATGCCTCTTGTGAGTTCGTTATTGCATTTTATGACTTTCTGCTGCCACCAATGGACTTTTCACGCGATTTTACATAAGATTGATCACTCTATAGCGCTGTAGCAAAAGTTTGCAACAGACCCATTTACAGAATTCTAGAGTTTATAGCATAGTTCTTGAACATTTCTGGGAAAATTTAGTTCTATGACCATATTCTGGTATTAACACGAGAACTTTTTGGTCTAAGTACTAGACTTTCTCTCGTTCACATATCGTTGTGCTTCTGGTAACATGACCAAAATCTGGTATTTAGACCATCGCTTTTTTTTTCAGTGTAATTGAAACCTAGAAATGTCACTGGAAAATGTTCAATTTAGCTGAAAGGGTCAAAAACGATGATTTTCGATGACGTATATTTTCCCGTAATTTTTTGCCACGTTTTTTTCGATCTCAGACCATTGTACACCGGTTGTGATCGCATCTTCTCGACATCGCTCCATCATCAACCAACGCAAAGGATGGATTTAATTTTACTTTTCCTTCCTCTCTTTATCTTGATTATTATTATTTTTTTTTTTTTTTTTTTCTGCGAAGGACTTTCTCTCTCTTGTCTAATTTGTCCATTTTCGACCAGTTTTCAACTATCTTCGTCTCTATTCATCAAGTGCCGTCTTTGATCTCCAGAGCGTTAAAAACGAGCCGATCAGCTCACAATCAGCGGAACGCGGAGAACATATGTCAAGCGAATTCCATATATTGTATTATGGAGACGATATATTATACATACTAGAGACTGCATACTAAAGTCGATGGCGACGTGGACCAAACACATTGACCGACTAATGACCATCTTAGTGTGATAACAAAAATGAAAAACGCAAAACGAAACCGTAGAAAAACGATCCAGCAAAAAAATATGGCCGAGTCAACCAAATCTTCGGTTCACAAAAAAAAATCTCTTCCAGTGTTGCCAGATCGAGGGTAAAAAAGCCGTATCGTCCCCATTTAAATCAATAACGTGCGACTTTTTCACCCCAATCTGGCAACACTGATCTCTTCAGTAAGACGTACGCAAAAAAATTTGGTTAGCGTTACCGAAGTCTTTTGCTGATGTTTATAAACGGCGGACTTAAACCATGATTGAGCTCTCTCTGCTTCCATTTGAACCCATGCGTTAGAAAAAGATAGCAAAGGAGGCCATCACGTAACTTTAGCCCTTATCTCCGTCCTTTCTTAACGCACGCATTCAAATGGGAGGAGAGAGAGAGGGTGGAGAGAGATTGCGGGAGAGAGAGGGAGAGAGAGAGAGAATGCAGTTTATTTAAGACGCAAATACAGAACAGGAGAACTTAAAAGAATGAGTATAAATACAGGAAAAAATCAAAAAATACAAATTATATACGTGAAGTTGAGTTGCAAATATTTCACAATTTATGTGTACTTGCGTCCAAGAGGCAGAATTAAGACTGATCAGTCTTCTCTTCCATTCTGCCTCTTGGCTCTCATGAATGGTGACTAAGATACACAATTAAAATAAACATATTTAAATTTAAAAAATACTATTATTTAAATAAGTAAATGAATGAAAGAATAGTGGATAGGTAATTAATTAAATATTATTAAGAAAGATGAATGAAAAAAAAAAATAAATAAAATAAAAAATAAAAAATAAATAAAAAATAAATTAAAATGAAGAGTTAAGTAAATCGAGAAGGAAAGGGTGAAGGGAGGGGGGAGAAAATAGGGGATAGAGAGGGAAGAGGGAAAGGAAAGAATTGCTTTGCTATGTGCGCTTTTGTATGCATTCAAAACAAGGGGATATGTAATATTACTTCAAATGTTACTTGCCAAAAAAAATGGGTTTAAAGGAACGTAAGATTCTGTATGATGCCTCGCACGCCATGCTTAAAGGCACAATGGACAATTTTTGGGTCTCTTAACTCTATTGGCAGCTGGTTCCACAATCGGCTACCCGAAACGATAAAAGAATTGTCAGCTATTGTGGTCCGATGAGGTGGGATACGCAAATCGTACTTTCTTCTCGTGGATTCCAAGTGAGCAAATCGATTGTACAAATAACATGGCTCTCTCATCAAAAGCACTCGATGGACAGAATACGCTAAAAGCAACTGACGCCTAGAGTTTAAGCGAAGCCAGCCAAGTTTTTCATAATATGGAGTGACATGTTCATAGCGTTGGATACCATATACAAAACGGACGCACGAATTTTGTAATCTTTGGAGCTTAATTTGAAGGGTCACTGTTAGATCATTGTATACGATCGCTCCATAGTCAAACAGAGGAAAAATCATTGCTTGAATCAGTGCTTTTCTGACATTGACCGGTGAAGTATCTCTAAACGTTCTTAACCTCTGCAAACAAGCAATGATTTTTCGTGATAGGCTTGAGACTTGATCACTCCAAGTTAGGGTTTTATTAAAAACTATGCCTAAGCTCTTGGCGCTATCGCAATACAATAACTCCTGGTCGCCTAACTGAAGCGATGGTGTTGCCGCAGCCTGAATTGCTGTTTGCAATCTCGGATAGCCGACCAACATAGCTTTAGTTTTAGTTGCATTCAGTGTTAAATCATGCTTGAGAGCCCAATAGTATACTGAGTCAACGTCTGACTGAACGATTTTGATGGCATCATCGAACATTGAAATTTGGGAAAAATATAATATATTTGTAAATCATCGGCATAAATAATGTATTTACAGGATTTGAGACAATCAGAAATGCTTGAGACTATATTGAAAAAAGTAGAGGTCCCAAAACTGAACCTGGGGAACTCCCATCTCACATAATAACCAGAGAGACATATTTCCGCAAGAGTCAAAACTATTTGTTGACGTCCAAGAAGATACGACGAAAACCACTGTCTGACTGGTTGAGAAATTTTTAGTTTTTATAATTTAGCTAATAATATATTATGATTTACCCTGTCAAAGGCTTTGAAGAAATCAAAAAGTAAGAGAAGAGGGGAGTTTTTTTCATCCATTGCAAACCGGATATCATCCGTTACTTTTAAGAGAGCTGTCGTGGTACTGTAATTTTTCCTGAAGCCAGATTGGAAAGGGTCCATAAGTTTACGTTTTGAAAGATGATCCACTAACTGCGCATGGACGATTTTCTCCAGAGCCTTCGACAGGGAGCATAAGAGACTAATAGGACGGTAATCCTGGAGAGCTGAAGGGTTCTTTATCTTAGGTAAGGGCCTCACAATTGCTTTTTTCCACTCAGAGGGAGTTAGAGGGGTAGAGAGATTGCGGGAGAGATATTGCGGGAGAGAGAGAGAGAGAGAGAGAGAGAGAGAGAGAGAGAGAGAGAGAGAGAGAGAAAATCTATTGGATCCACCCGTGCGTTGATGGCGGACCGGGACCGCGCATATCGTGCGAGGAAAAAGAAGTCTTATTATACGCTTTAGATTTGAGACGATGATTTATCAGAGGAGTTCACAAGTTTTGTTTTGTTTTTTGTTTTTAACCCCCTCCCCCGGGAGAAATAAAGAGGCTCGTAAACGGTCATCCGACCGCTCGCTTTAAACCCGCTAAACTTGAGCCTCAGCCAAAGCGAAAGACATTACCCCCTAAAGTATGGTCAGGTCGCAACATTGGCGCCACCGCTGTTGCTATAAGGATAAGACAAGTGCATAAGAAAATCCTCACGGGCTCACGGCATGCGGTATGAGCCCGGAGCCATCCTCTTTCGCGCATGCGCACAAGTCTGATACTCCTCGGTTTTGTTGACCCCGAGTTTTCTATTTAGTTTCCTCTTAAAGATACCGTGCCCGTGTCAAAAATGTCCATGAAAGAGTTCCATCATAGCTGCTTCTTACCATGTTTCAAAATCAAGTCTCTATCGCTACAGCTCAATGCATCTAATCTTTGATGTGGCAGCAATGCAAAGAAACGATCCTTGCATGGAGACGTGACATTTTGAATTTAACATGAAGTTTATTCGTCCATTAGAATAGATTATAAGAACGAGCTTTTTATATCGCGCAAGTGGGAGTCTGATTCCGAATCGTAAACATCAGCATTGGTCTATTCTTGGGCGTTTTTATACGATTTTATACAGTCAGTTGTTGAAATAAACTTTGTCATAATATTTCAGGTCGGTTCGGAATAATCGGATTGCTTTATGATTTGTGTTGTCTCTGATTGTGACAGTCATCGAAAATTCAACGATGACACAATTCCAGTTATACTATCTTTCACGCGCATGCGCTCTGGGCACTGGGCAGCTATACTTCGGGTTGAAATCCTCCGTATATTCTATAATTTAAGCCAATTTTCGGACCAACAAATCTGATTAAATATACTAAATATTTATGGCTTCACAGTGGTGGATCTCAAGCAGCATTAAAAATCGCCTAGTTTCAACAGAAAATTCGTCGTCCATCTGACGTTTAGGCGTAAGTCGAGTCCAGGGCTGCCGTTTTGCGTATAATCAATGCTATTTTTCTATTCACCGATGATTCCACCGGTTGAGAAAAGATTACACAGTTCAGTTTAGTGTATTACTGTAATGCACGAAAATATTCTGATCTGTAATCTTTCCTTAATCGGTGGAAACTCCGTCGATTTCCGTCGAAACAAATTTCTCGCACAAAAACTACCTCAGACATTATAACTATGCGAATCAGCGAGTCGTCATTCACTTTATGTTGAATAAACTGTCGAATTATAATCACACACAACACTGGGGAACTTAGAATAACGAGGAAAATGAAACGCACGCAAATAAACACAATCAACGAAAAACGCGACCTCTCCTCGGCAGAAAAACTCAAGACTGATTCCTAAAATGGTCAGTAGCGGGGTGGGTGAGAGGGGATGAGAAGACTTCTGACTTGGACGAGGATGGAACTTCACCCCGTCCGAACCCAGACTTTCGACACTTTCGAGGGATGAGAAACAGTATTTTGGTGTCTCAGAGACGCCCTGCGTCCGCGTACGGACGATTCGAAGTTTCTTTCGAGCTGGCTTAACTCTGATACAGCGAGTGAGAATCAACCTCGCGCGGAACGATGTCTTTATCGGGCCTCTGGAGGTGACTTTCACTCGCTTTCGGGATAGGTTTCGGCCCTCTCGGAATTTTTCTTGTCTTTTTAAGACAAACAACAACCGTTCATGGATTATAACTCATTTCACTGATTATAAAACTCCGAACTTTTTTCTTCTCACTCCGTTATTTTTAACAGTGTGGCAACACTGCATTCTTCATCATCTCTATTCACAAATCGGTGTGCTTCTTGTAATCTTTTTTCCGCAGTTTACAGAGACAATATCAATGTCTGTGCACTGAAAATAACCTTGTAGGAAATGCCCCACGAACACTTTCTCGCATTAAATTTAATCTGGGGGGGGGGGGGCTCAGATCCCCTTATATTTTCTGGGAGAAACCCCCGGACTTCTCTTTAATGTTCTTGAGGGGCCTCCAGACCCCCCTTGAGGGGTTAATTTTACAGTAGGCTGGTTGCAGAATGTTTTTGCAAAAATCAAACTTCAAATAACAGCTCTTCGTGAAATGTTTCGATTTTTCCTTTCGTTCATCCATTTGACCCATTTTGCCATTGGCTGTAAAGGAAAATTTTTACCATCCATAACTTCTCTACAATTTGAAATTTCGAAAAAACAAAAGAAGGTCCTCCGAGGAATTTTAAAAGTAACTTCTCTACAAAATATTGATGCATATGGGTTCAAAAGTTATGCTGTGATATAGACAGACAGACATCTACGCCACGCATCGAATACTTTCTCAATGGGTCTGTTGCAAACTTTTGCTACAGAGCTATAAGGTGATCAATTTAATTTAAAATCGCGTGAAAAGTCCATTGGTGGCAGCAGAAAGTCATAAAATGCAATAAAAAACTCACAAGAGGCATTTAACTAAAATACAAGATGGCGGTAAAATATCGAGCAACCTGTACCTAAGCAAGCACCATGAACATCCAAGATGGCCAACCTCACAACATCGATCACAACCAATCACAACGCAAACAAACTACTCATAACCTCCGATGCTGCGAGGTTGTTAACGTTGGTCATCATGGATGTTCACGGTGCGTGCACACAGGTTGCTCATATTTTACCGCCATCTTGGGTTTCAGTTAATACGCCTCTTGTGAGTTTAATACTATACATTTTATGACTTTCTGATACCACCAATGGACTTTTCACGTGATTTTACTTATGATTAAACACTCTATATCGCTGTAGCAAAAGTTTGCAACTGACCTATTTCTAACTTCGTTAGTTGTGAGCAAGTAAAAATATTACCAGAAGCACAAAGATACGTGAACGTAAATAAGGGATGGCACTAGCTATGTTACCAGAATTCTATTGTTTGAAATAGCTGGGTCAAATCCATTTTCTGACGCAACTCTGATTGTGAGTACAACCTTTATTTTACCATTTCACCATCACATTCACTTTTACACTCTGTGATTTTATCATTATTATAATGAGGCTAAATTTCTCTCTCTGCTTGTCTGTGTGTTTCAGCACGTGGAGGTTTTCGTGAAGGATGCCGAGAATGCGGTGGCCGAGTTGGAGAGGCTCCGACTGCGACTCGGAGGAGGGGGAGGGGGAGGGGGAGGGGGCGTGGCCAGTGGGGAAAGGGGGGATAGGGGGGAGGAGCTAAGGCTTAGCAGCGCTGAAGCATCTCTCTCCATCAGCGCTGACCTATACTGCTTTGCAAAGGATCTCGCCGCGAAAGCTTTGCACCAGGGTAAGTAAAACTTGAGAGAAACTTTATATTGTTATTTCGGAAAAGATAGTGTAGGTTATGAACTTTCAAGTTTTCACAAATCGAAGTTGCGCATCGAGAGATTAAAAAAAAAAAAAAAAAAAAAAAAAAAAAAAAAAAAAAAAAAAAATCCAGGATATTGCTTAGGTCAGTGGCGGCTTGAGCAATGGGACTCTTGCAAAATGTTGCTGCTATAGGGGATTGAAGAGTTGATTCTTGCATAAAAACCTGTAAAAATGACGATGGGCACACTAAAATATCACGAAATTCACTCTAAGAATCGGGCTTAATGGCGGAAGACGCAGGTATCATGGGATATTCCTTACTAAATTGAGACATATCTCTGTGTTTCCGTAGAAAAAGTGACATAATAGACAGGAATCTCCCATGATACCTGCGTCGAACCGCGCCACTACGCACTTGCCGTTATAGTATTTATGCGAATTTATTACTGAATTTTAGACTTTCTTAATGCGATTTTTGTGATTTTCGCTGGTCTATACATAAGATTGGATTATATATTTGCTTATAGCAAAAGTTTGCAAGAGCCCCATTTAATTTGGTAAAAATGCTTGACCTCCATTAGAATCGATGGTTGGTGATAACAGCGATTAACTGTAGACGGTTTTAGTGCGAAGTTAACGGTTAGCAAACAATCAACACTCCATAACGCTGTGGTAAAAGTAGGTATGCAACATAACCATTTATTACAATTTTGATTTAAGGTTAAAACAATAATGAGGCAAACAAACCAGAATCAGATCGTCCATACTGCCACACTTTGGGATAGGATTTATGACGTGTACTAGCCCCTATTCACGGGTGTATGGCTAATTGAGATCTATTCAATTATACAGCTGCATGGGGCAAAAAACGAGTTACGAACGGGACACCTGACTCCTAAAAACTGGGAAAAGCAGGTGAAAGTGTCGAAAAAACAAGTCAAAAACAGGCTTAAATGGTGCCAAACGGTGCCTACTGACACCTCAAAAAATGCCGTTTCTTCCTGTTTTTCCCCTTAGGAAATATGTATTTTGACTTTTCGAGTGTAACAAACGGGACATCTAGGAGGAACTCAGATGTCCCTTTTGACTCTAAAAGTCAAAATATTTCCAAAGGGGAAAAACAGGAAGAAACGACATTTTTTGAGGTGTCAGTGGACTCCGTTTGGCACCATCAAAAATAGTAAACACGAGTCGCAAATTGAATGGCCTGCGTCACGCAGGCTGCGTGGTTAACGCAGATAAGGAATCGGAAACGCGGGCTGGCCTCTGATTGGCTGTAAGCCTGGTGCAAAACTGTCTTAGGGTAAGGTAAACACCCCAGTACCCGACACTCTTAAGGATTTTTTTTTTATCAAAAAATCATATAAATTCAAGGCAGTGTCCCACGAAGTCAAGTTAGGGATATTCTGATAGAGAATTTCATTAGCTTTCGTTTGAATATCAAATGAATTTAAAATGATGGTTTTTTTTAAAGTTATGAAAGAAAAACGGAAAAAAGTCAAAATCCCCAGTATCCGACACCCCGACTGCCGCAGGTTCTAGTACCCGAATTTTTGAATCTAGTATCCGACACCCCTGTGTTTACAACTAACATAACCTCAAATTTTTTTTTTTTTTTTTTTTTTTTTGCTTGTTTTATGGCTTATACTCCAGTCAAGGAGCCTACAGCCAACTATAGACTAATGTCAGTGTGTGAATGTTTGTTTAATGTCAGAAGACAACAGGGGACTTGAAACATCCATGCTCAAAGCACTCAGATTTCCACTGTAATCTTTGCCGTGGACCCACTTTTAAGGAGACCGAGCGACAAGACGAGTGAAAAATCTGCTGCCACTACCGGGATTCGAACCCGGGACCTATGGATTGGCAGTCAGGTGTCCTGACCACCAAGCCACCGAGGCCGGCAACCTCAAAATTCGTTTTACAAAAAAGGTCTCTTTCTCGTACTCATTGCTTCTTATGGCAAGTTGCTCTCGTAGTGCGAGAGAGAGACCGTTTTACGAAAAAAAGTCTCTCTCTCGCACTCATTGGCTCTTATGGCATGTCTCTCCCGTAAGCGACAACGCATGCGAGAGAGAGGCCGTGTTACGAAAAAGGTCTCTCTCTCGCACTCATTGCGTCTTATGGCGGATCAGTCCGTTTTCCACGTTGTTCCCGTAAGCGACAACGAGTGCGAGAGAGAGACCGTTTTGCGAAAAAGATCTCTCTCTCTCTCGCACTCATTGCTTCTTATGGGAAGTTGCTCCCGTAAGCGACGACGAGTGCGAGAGAGAGAGATCGTTTTACGAAAAAGGTCTCTCTCTCTCTCTCTCTCTCTCTCTCGCGCACATCGGCTCTTACGGCATGTGGCTCCCGTAAGCGACAAAGAGTGCGAGAGAGAAACCGTTTTACGAAAAAGGTCTCTCTCTCGCACTCATTGCTTCTTATGGGAAGTTGCTTCCGTAAGCGATAACGAGTGCGGGAGAGAGACCGTTTTACAAAAGAGGTCTCTCTCTCGTACTTATTGAATCTTATGGCAAGTTACTCCCGTAAGCAACAACGAGTGCGAGAGAGACCGCTTCATGAAAAAGGTCTCTCTCTCGCACTCATTGCTTCTTATGGGAAGTTTCTCCCGTAAGCGACAACGAGTGCGAGAGAGAGATCGTTTTACGAAAAAGGTCTCTCTCTCTCTCTCTCTCTCTCTCTCTCTCTCTCTCTCTCTCGGACATCGGATCTTACGGCATGTGGCTCCCGTAAGCGACAAAGAGTGCGAGAGAGAAACCGTTTTACGAAAAAGGTCTCTCTCTCCCACTCATTGCTTCTTATGGCACTGTCATACTGTCTATTAATTCGTTAGTTGAAGATCAACGCAGCACTCCCATTTTGGACTCATACAAATATTACTAAGAAAATGCAAACAGGTCTAAAATAATTTCTGGAGATACCCTAAAGAATCACTAATATAAGTCAGTATGATAATTAGGGAAAATTTTCAGACATTCTCAATCTTTTGGGTCGATAAGACTTCAAAATCGGGTATTGGGTGACATCATTCGCACCTAAATCCAATACCCGACACGCCGCGATTGGCAATGTCGGATACTGGCTCAAAGACGGAATTCCGACCCAGTACCCGATTCGGCAATTCTGACGGCAAAAATAGACAAATAGTGAACAATTTACCGTGAATCGATTCCCAGAATCACTAAGAACTCATTTAATCCAACAAAAGTTAAATACAACGTTTAATAACCTCGTAAAACCTTAATTTCTCTTCCCCTTTTCTTAACGAAAGCCACAACAAACCTTAACCGGCCGCTGTTGCGAAGTTTTGACACTTGACATTTTCGATGACATGAATATTTGCTCAAAAGGTAAATAAATAAAAACTCAAACACTGGATGGTGCTGCAATCTATGTCTAGTTTTGAGAAAAAAATCGGCGTGAATCAATCTTGCTTACTTTACTTATTTTTCCCCGAGTTGTAGGTACGGTTCGGATACTAGCGCGATTTTCGGGGGTGTCGGGTACTGGGGTGTTTACCTTATAGGGTTTTCGTTCCGAGACGTTTCTCTCGAAACCTGTGCAAAATTGCCTCTAAACTATTAATACGCGAGTCGCTTTAGCAGAATTGATGGGTCATAAGTGCCACTTTATTGCAAATTCGAAAAGACTGTCTCAGTTGAAAAGTACGCAGATTAGTGTGTTTGCATGCTTGACGTGTGTTTGAGCAGTGTTTGAGTACTTCACTATTATGTGTACTTTTCAACTGAGACAGTCTTCTCGAATTTGCAAAAAAGTGACACTTATGATCTATCAATTTGTTCGGAAAATTCTGCTATGGACTCGTATTAATTGTTTCGAGCGATTTTGCACAGGTTTCGAGCGATTTTGCACAGGTTTCGAGATAAACGTCCCGGAACGAAAACCCCGTGTTAATTTCCATATGGCCTAAAACAGTTTGAACCCACGATTCCCCCCCCCATTTCTAGCCAATCAGAAGCCGACTCTCATCAGCATTGACCACGCTGGCTCTCAATGCAATGGGTCTGTTGCACATACTTCAGCAAGAGCGTTTTAAAGTATCTATTCATAAGTAAAAAGCCGTAAAAATGACCAAAACAGCATCAGAAAACACAAACATTCAGTAATAAACTCACGAATTGCAAAAAACACTAGACACTATTCACCCTCGTATCTTTCCACCACATGCACGATATTTCGCGAAATCAGCGCGGCACATTCAAATAAACACGGCCGACTGTCATCACAGCTGACTTCATAAACAGTAGCAAACAGTAAACACTGACGCCGTCTGTTCGAATTTTTACGTTTCAATATCCTCAATTCCTCTCAAAACGTTGTGAAAGGTACGGAGACCGATATTTATGTCAAAAAAAAAAAAAAAAAAAAAAATTAAAAAAATGAAAAACATTATCAAAATGAAACAATAACACACAGGAGTTCCACGGATGAATCCAGCTTCAATCATCATTCTTGGAACTCCTGTGTGTTATTGTTTCATTTTGATAAGTTTTCGACACAAATATCGGTCTCTGTACCTTTCACAACCTTTTGAGAGGAATTGAGGATATCGAAACGTAAGAATTCAAACAGACGCCGTCAGTGTTTACTGTTTATTTGTTTACGAAGTCAGCTGTGATGACAGTCGGCCGTATTTATTTGAATGTGCCGCGCGCTAATTTCGCGAAATATTGTGAACGTGGTGGGAAGATACAGGGGTGAATAGTGTCTAGTGTTTTTTGCAATTTGTGACTTTATTAATGAATTTTGGTGTTTTCTGATGCTGTCATTGTCATTTATACGGCTTTTCACATATGAATAGATGCTTAAAAACGCTCTAGCCGAAGTGTGCAACAGACCAATGGAGCTGTTGCAAACTTTTGCTACAGGCTTATTAATAGTTGATAATGGGGTAATGCCCTGTAAAAACAACGATTAGCGCGCTAAAAAATCACGAAATCCACTCCTAAACTCACAAAATGCTTTTAAACGCGAGACCGTAATGGCGGCCGAGGCCGCGGTTTTCTTATGGCAATTGTGTGCTTCTTCTTCTTCTTGTGTGGTGTTGCGAGACTACCTCCTGTAGATGGCGCTGTTTGAATATAGAGAACCCCAATGAAAACCGCGGCCCCGGCCGCCATTACGGTCTCCCGTTTAAAAGCATTTTGTGATTTTAGGAGTGGATTTCGTGATTTTTTAGTGCGCTAATCGTTATTTTTACAGGGTATTACCCCATAATCAACTATTAATAAGCCTGTAGCAAAAGTTTACAACAGCTCCATTGCGACTCTTGTTTACTCTTTGGGCACCATTTAAGCCTGTTTTTGATTTTTTTCCCCGATATTTTCACCTGATTTGTCCAGTTTTTAGGAGTCAGGTGTCCCGTTCGTAACGCGTGTTTTGGCCCAGCTTTTAATGAGTCAGATAAAAAACGACAACTTTTATTGTCCGAAAAAAATCAATATTTTTATCCAGTGTGCGCCCCCGTGACGATTTATGAGAGGAGGAAGTCCATACTCCATACTAGCAATGATTTGTTCAATCACCCGGTGGGATGCTCCTCTCCCCCCCCCCCCTAATTTTATCTTCTGATATCACTCTCTAACCTCTCTACCTGTTTCACTCCCTTTTTTTGACCTCTTTATGCGAATGAGACCTAATTTCGCGAACTGAGAAAGATTTATTCGAGGACCCGGTTTCGCTTATATTTTTTTGAACGTCGCACAATGGTCTGAGATCCAGTAGCGTGCAATTCGGCAACGTTCGAATGTGTTCATTTAAACACATTAAAAAGATCGAACTGAGAAAGATTTATTCGAGGACCCGGTTCCGCTCATATTTTTTTGAACGTCGCACAATGGTCTGAGATCCAGTGGCGGAAGCGTGCAATTTGGCAATGTTGGAATAGGTCCTTTTAAACCCATTATAAAGATTGAACTTTTGGGTGTTCAGTGAACACCTTCGCATTCGACCTTATACATGGGTTTAAATTGACATATGACAATGTTGCCAAATTAAAAATAACTGTGTGAATTTTTCATCACTTTATCATTTATAAACTTTAAATTCAAATTTTAGTCACAGAGAACACTTTTAACAAGTAATGGGGGCAGCTGCAACTTGCAAGGGTCTGAAATGTTGTATTTTGCAATCTGGCAACCGTGCACTTTTGCCATTTAAACGTATGCAAAAAGATCGATACTAGGTGAGGCGCTAAGTAATCGATTATTTTACACAGTTTTAAATGGAGGAAATCTATTGTTGCCACATTGCACGAGCCGCCGCTGATTTTTAAAGAAGAAAATGAAAACACTTGATGGGCTGACAACAAAGATGGCTTTCGTTTCTAATGAAGTCCCGTTGTTCCGAAGATGAGATATTAGCTCAAAATACATCGTTTTAAATGGGAATTCCGCGTAGTGACGTCACTAAGCACACGATTTTACACAACTTTACAAGTGCATACCTCCGAAACCGGAAAACTTAGAAAAAAATCAAAGGCACCATTGTTCTCATCAGCTCATCAAATACTAGGAAGAAAATACACTGTTGCCAGATTTCTGGATCCGCCAATGTATGCGCTTTCCGCTTTTTCCTGTCCACAAACTCGGCAACGCTAGAAATGCTGATACATCGCGGATACACTCCACTCGACGACTCTCGGGGTATTCAGCGATGCGCTGCTGATCATTGGGCGCTGATTTGTGGAATCGCGACCGCGACCAAGACCACGATCAGCAGACAAGACCAGACGAGTTGCGTCGGAGGAGGAGGGGGAGGGGGAGAAATCAGCAAAACGGGAGGGGGGCGGGGGTTGTTGACTTGTTGACTGGATGAGAGGTCGAAAGCTGTATGCAGTCGGTGAGCGGCGAGTTAGGGTAGCCATGGTGAGGGGAGGAAGAGGAGGGCGCTCCGTGACCTACTCAAATGCGGTCTGCGACTCCCCCCCCCCCCTTTCCCCGGCGACTCGGCACAGTAGTAGTGGACTGATTGGGGAAAATCCTCGAGAATGGGACGATTACAAACTTTTACTTTAGACAAATGCAACAGACCGTTTTATAGTGTGAGTGCACGGAAAAAAAAAAAAAAAGATTAGTGAAAATAACCATACGGATACCTGATTTTGGCACCTGCTAGATGTTATGGTAAACTTGACCAGAAGTATGGTACATTTATCGATACTTTGAGTAAATTCGACATGCAATCAGGTAACATCACCTAGTACCTAGTCAAAACAAAGTATACTTCTGGGTAACATTACCATAACATCTAGCAGGTGCCAAAATCAGGTATACGTGTAGTAGGTAGAAAATGATGGCACTATGGCCGATGCCTTGGTAGTATATACCACCCTACATTTATTACCTATTATTTATTTAATTTGTCATTTTTTCTCTTTTCGATTGGTAGAAGACAAGCTAAGTTCTCC